>PVJA010011954.1:38065-53408 GCA_004027025.1 Myocastor coypus
TTGTGAGGACAATATGCAATATGTCAACTTTCAAAGAAAAGAAAGGGGAAAAGAAAAAAAAAAGTAATGTGGATTTAGAAAGGTTAATGTTTAATTGTTTGATCAATCTTATATACCTATATGTATTAATCTAAACTGATCTGATGATGAAAATATGTAATATAACCATTTTTAAATTTAAACAATAAAAAAATTGAAAAAAAATTAAGTTCACTCTTAATATATATTTCTCTGATTTTGAGTCAGATATATGACCTTAAAATACTATTTACTTTCAAAAAAAACAAAAAAACAAAACAACAACAACAAAGAAAAAAAAAAAACAAAGAAGAGGGTGATAAAACAACACATGTATTTCCTGACCTTGACATTTAGCCCTAATTCTGATGTTCTGAGCTAGATATGCAATGTTATGTATAATTTTCTGGGGAAAATTTTTCTGAGAGATAAAAATACTATTTCATTTGCTTCCTGTAGGAATAATCTGGTCTTCAAATACTCATAAGTGAATTTTACAGTTTCAAATCAGTAGAGTGCTGAATTGCATTAAAATGTTGGTTTCAGAATAAATCTTATTTCCAATAGTAAAACGTTTGTTTTTGTTTTAATTAAGCTATTGATTTTTTTCTCAATAGGAAAATTTTTCTCAGAAAGAAAGCTCAAAAATCCCTGTATATTCCACGATAAATTCTTACAAAATTTCAATTTATAGATCTGTTTCTTAAACATAATATTTGCACTGGCTATGTGAAAAATGTATTTAGAAAGCTTTCTGTCTAATCTGTCCACACATGCTTTTCTGAGATAACCATCTTAGGAACATAGCTACATTATTTATGTTAGAAAGCATAGAAATTAATGTCTATTTGAAAGTATCCACATCTTTACTTGCAAGGTTTTTTGCAAAATAGATGACCTATGTATATAAAACTGGATAAATAATCTAAATTCTCTTGAATTTTTAAATTAATAAGCAACTGAATTTTATTTATTTATTTTTTGTCTTGTTGAGACAGGGTCTCGCTATGCAGCTCAGGCTGGCTTTGAGCTCACTTTTGTAGCCCAGGCTGGTCTCCAACTCATACCAATCCTCCTGCCTCAGCCTCCTGATTGCTGGGATTACAAGTATGAGCCACCACCCCTGAATAAGCAACTGAATTTTAGACCTCAGAGACAGTGCTTATTCTGAAAAAGAAATCTGAGAAGCTTGTTTTTTGTGTAATTCTTGAAGTAAAGCCTAATTTCCCACACAAGAGCAATATATGAGTTAGTTCTGTATTTGTTATTTGTTATTCAAAAAATAGTATAAAGTTTCAACTGACTGCTTTTATTTACTTATTTTTTGTCTTTTTTTTTTTTGAGGCAGGGTCTCGCTATGCAGTACAGGCTGGCCTTGAACTCACTTTTGCAGCCCAGGCTGATCTCGAACTCGCACCAATCCTCCTGCCTCAGCCTCCCAGAGTTCTGGGATTACAGGCATGCGCCACCACGCCCGGCTACTGCTTTTAGAGTAGTCAAACACATCAAAAGTAAGGAAATTTGGCTCTGAGTAATTAATAAACAATTCACAGTTCTAAAGTGTTGGCCTCAAATATCTTTTATTCTCTCTGCAAAATGCTGGCTAACTTACTATTCCTAGGAACATAGACATGACTTAGAAGAAATGAGCATTCAGATACTATTTTCCCATTAAAAAATTTGAAATAATGTGCTCAGTCACATATATGTCTTCTCTTACAATAAACCAATTTGTCAAAGAACCAAACAAATAAAAAAGCCCACCAAAAACATGTTTGTTTACACAATAAATCAATTTGTCAAAGAAAGAAAAACCTACTTTGTGCTATTTCAGCTTTTAAGAGAAGTCAAACATTTCAGGGAATTCATAATTTATCTCTTGTTGATACTTACAATGACAAAGATGGAGAGCCCCTCATTCACAGCCCAGTTTCCCATGTTGACAGAGTCACAGTGTGCTGTGTCTACTTTTCTCCTATATTGAGGTTCTTCTTCTTATGAGGAAATGAAAACAGAAGCCTTGGGGCAATATGTTTCCGTTTCTATTATCAGAAATTAGCTAATTATTGGTCAACTGAGAAGTATATTTCCACAGCAAATATAAATCTTTAAACCACAAAAAACTGTAAGAGAAAGGTTTATAATGATCCAATGACAACTAAATGTATAGGAAAATGAAACCAAACTCTACAACAGAGACAAGTAGTACAATTTACCAGATGTATTTTATCCAGTGAACTAACTATTTTACTATTTAGTTATCTGCTTGCAATTTTCATGGTACTCAACTAGCCATATTCTAGTGCTGGATAAAACACATTAAATAGGTTTTATATGATTTGACAGACTTTTATGGTAAACGATCTAGTCACACTGAAAATGTTATATTAGTGATCGTTGATATTTATAAGATTCTTACTATGTGTCAATTTTACAAGATATATATATATATATATATATGTGAATATGAATATATGTGTGTGTGTGCACACAAAGAGACATACATGCACATGCACACACTTCAATTCAGTTGTCTCATAACTTGATCCCTAGAAAATATGTTCTTCTATCATGATTAGATTTAAAGATGAGGAAACTAAGACCAAGAGCAGTTAAATTACTTTGGGTATAGTCACACAGCCAGGCAATTGTGGGGTTGATGTTTGAGAACCCCAAAACAGGATTTTTTAATCTGGATACCTTCAGAAAATAAGCCTGACTATGTCAAACCCCACCCTAAATCACTTCACATAAAATTACAGGAAATGAAACTAACAAAAATATCAAAATGTTCAGACGACAATCATGTTGACAGCCAGACATGACATCTTCTATGTGAAGCGTAGAAAACTAAATCATGTCACATATAGCAGATATCCAAACTAGGTGCCAACTAGACACCCTCTGGGTGCTATTCAGATAGGAAAGAGTAAAGTGAGAACATAACTCTATTATATAATTAATCAACAAGGACAGTTGTACAAGTTATAATTAATAGATTACAGAGCAAATTGGAGTAGTGGATGAGAACAAAGATCAAAAGAGAAACTCTTTTGATTGCTACATACACACTGCCTAAGACAACCTATGGAATTATGACAACTAGTAAAGCAGCATGGTTTCTCACTTTATCATATTCAAGACATATTCAGCTCTGACTATGGCAATTAGAATGTGTGCAACTCACATAAATTGAAGTTGTTCTTTGGTTCCATTCCACAAAGAGCAATTCAAAGAAACATATCAAAACATGTGCAAGTTATTTGACTCCTTGCTCTGTTAGTCCTTGGACTTTCTTTGTCCTGTGTTTTTTTTTTTTAAAGAAATAATTACATTTGGTAGTCTCTTTGGCCCTCTGATTATTCTGCATTTAGGCAAACTGGAGGATTGGGAGCAAGACAGAGTCCAGAGTACAAGTAGTGACTAAATCTCTACTGAGTTCGACTTCCCGCTATTCAGCCCCTTGCCTGCTAGCTAACATTATTGTAGGGCTTGCCAGATGGACCTGGATGCTGAGTTAGAATTATACCTCCTCATTCCAGTTCCTCTCTAACTCTGAGGGTGGTAACCACCTCCGGTGGTTCGTCTTTCTGCAGCCACTTTTGGGATTCTCCACTTTACCATCATTCATGCAACCATTTCTTGCCTTGAAATTCCCTCTGTTGAAATGTGGTGGTTTCTGTTTCTTTAACTGGGCTTTGATAAAATAAAAGTAACTCAGATATGCAAATATTTTCTCGTGTAACTAAAGAAATGAGGCACAGATGCCTAAAGAACAGTTAAACATCTTAAAGAATTATTTTCCCAACCACTGCCAAACTCCTCCACAGGGATGATTGCTGCTCATCCTGCTCTTTCAAACTCAATGAGAGACCTTCTATCTGTAATTTTCTCCTTTTTACTTTTTTTCCTCCTTCATAGTTAGTTTTCCCTTTTCTTTTTTTCTCAAATAACAATACTTTATGTTTTAAAAGCACAATAATACTACATTCCCAATAGTTGATACAAAGCATATTGTTGTCCTTGTAGTAGTTATACAGAGCACAAGGTGTAGACATGATAATTTTTCTAATCAATGTTGGTTCAAAAAGTTTCTTCTCATTGAACAAAGAGAAAGTAGTTGTATACCTAATCCAGTATTCCATAATCACAATGGATTACTAGCAGAGCTGGCAATGTTGCAAGCTGTTGTACATGGTTTCAAAGTAAATTCTGAGGGGATTTGACTGACCTTGGAAGATACAAAAGTTCCATGTTTTGTTATGCATGTCTTGCTTTAACTTGCCCTTAACCACTCAGTAGAAAAGTTTAACCACGAGGCATAAAACATAAAGCTGGATTGGTATCCCATTTCTTATTTAAGTCTTTAAGTCTGTTTTAGTTTTTTATCTGCTGCTTGAAGCTTTTGTTCTACTGGAGAGGCAATGAGAAGGGGACCGTGAATACTAATGGTAGGAATAATGTTTCATGATTCATATACAATTATTATTATTTTTTGGCTTTTTGAGACAGGGTCTCACTGTGCATTTCAGGCTGGCTTTGAGCTCACTTTTGTATCCCAGGCTGGTCTCGAACTCGCAGCGATCCTCCTGCCTCAGCCTCCCAAGTGCTGGGATTACAGGTGTGAACCACCACGCCCGGCTGTATACAATTATTTTTGAACATTTTCCTACTGAATTTCCCACCTCTGCAAATTTAGAAGGGAATATTTGAAAATGAATATTTCCCATAAGTAACTAACCATTTCCTGCTATTGCTTTTTCTTCTTTATGAAAATAATCGTAGGGATGTGAGTAGAGGTCCCTTGAGAGCCTTAGGAACCTCAACCAGTTTCACAATTAGAGAAAGAGACCAGATGCAATTGAGTAAAATCTTTCTTACGTGGGAAGTAACTCCCCTTTTGAAAACACTTTTAAAAATGTAATGATAGTTAAGTGTGTGTGTCTGATTAACAGTGTGGTCTGAAAGTACGTCCATTTTCCTATAAACAGCTCAAGTTTTTCTACCTTTATGTTACAGTAGTACCCCATGGTGTGTAAATAGCATATTTTCTTTACTTATTTAGCTGTTGCTGGACATGTTGGATGCTTCCAAGGTGTAGCTATTATGAACTGTGCTGTTTTAAACATGTATCACTTCGATATGATGTCTTGTATTTTGGGGAAGATATCCAGAAGAGGAAAAGCTGGATCAAATGGAATTTCTAGTTTAAGTTTTTTGAGGATTCTCCATATTGATTTTTGTAGTGAGTGAATTAGTTTACATTCTGATCAATACTGGGGGGTTCCCTAAATTCTCACCAGCATAAATCAGACACACACAATTACATATCATATTTTTCTCTTAATTCAAAAATCCAAAGTAAAAATAAACAGCAAAATAAAAGATAGATAATAGGAAGTAGGGAGATAGTTAATTCTCAAAGGAATCAAGAGATGGAGGGAGAGATTACATAATAGCTAAGGCATTAAAGAATTGGGATGTTGATATATATATATATATATATATATATATATATATATACATGCATCAATTTCACACAAATAATGTAAATATTATGTGCTGCAAACATGTACAGAAAGAAAAAATTGGGTTGTGCGATAGGTGGGAGTGTGAGAGAGGGAAAGCAAAAAGGATTAAAACATGATTGCAATGTGTTATGAACATATATCAACTCCACATGGCCGGGCATGGTGGCGCATGCCTGTCGTCCCAGTACTTGGGAGGCTGAGGCAGGTGTATCAGTGCGAGTTTGAGACTAGCCTAGGCTACAAAAGTGAGCTGAAGGCTAGCCTGAGCTTCATAGCGAGACCCTACCTCAAAAAGACAAAAAATAAAAAAGACCTAAATGTGAACACTGAAAGCATTTCATAGTACACACATTTTGCAAATTAAAATAAAAATTGAACAGTAAGATATTAAAAAACATATATCCTGCTCTTCAAAGACAGAAAAGTTGATAAAGGTGCAAAATATTTGTTGACTGGCACCCACTAGACAAGAAGAATGAAGAAACATGAAATTATGCATTTCCTAGTGGCTAGTCTTCCCAGTGCATTAGGTTTCTACTGCCTCCTAAACTGTTTGTGTGAGCTTAGACTATTATGAAGATAAGCATATACTCACCTGCCTCAGCAGGCAGTAATGCCTGACTCCTTTAGGCTTGAAAATGCATCCTGGTTACATCTGACTGAGCCAAAAGAGCACACCTAAGCTTTCCGGAAATTCACTGATTACATCCTGAAAGTGATTCATTCCTGATAGGTCAAATTTAAATTAGGTTCCTAACTATGCCAAGAAGAAAAATTACTAAGTAAGGGGGCTATGTTGCTACATGAAGATTCTCAACGAGTTTTTTCTTTGATGTTTATGTAAACTATGTTTTTGTCTACTTTAAACTCTTCTGTACACCCTATATCTTTCCAGAACTCAAGCCTAGCTTTGTCTGCTCCTACACATGCTGTGGACCCACATTCCCTGCCGAGGCATGACTACTGAGAGGGCTTCATCTGCTGGACAGGAATGTAAGTAACTATCCCAGGTGTGGATATGTGACTCAAAGAAAACTGATTCCCTTTTATTCCTGGAGATGGGGCAGTTATTATGGGCCCTGAAAGAGAAAAGGTCAAGCTTTTCTCTCTTCAACACTGATATAACATGTGGTATCCTAGAAAATCTCTACTACCTTGTGCTAAGAAGCTATATGAGAACCCTGTCAACATAAAATCAAAATTACAATTAATACCTAAGTATGGATGGGGAAGTTTGGAGACAAATATGATAGCAAAGTATGAATTCTTGAGGTCCATCTCCCTGAGAAATCTACAGATTTGTTATTCTTACAGACTGAAGTTTCTGAGACACAGACTCTGAGACAGTGATTAGCACGCAAGAGTTGTATTATAAGGAAGTGTTTGTTTTGTTTTGTTCTTTGCTGAAGAAGGGAAGTCAAGACAAAAAGTGAACTAACAGCGAAACTGAATTATATGATCCCAATAAGGCCTCGGTCGTTCTGTGGGGAATCCTGAAGAAGAATGACCCATAGTGACCTTGGGAATGTTCAGCATTACTGAGACAATATCTATA
This sequence comes from Myocastor coypus, assembly GCA_004027025.1. Taxonomy (NCBI): domain Eukaryota; kingdom Metazoa; phylum Chordata; class Mammalia; order Rodentia; family Myocastoridae; genus Myocastor; species Myocastor coypus. The sequence continues at coordinate 45,170 of PVJA010011954.1, forward strand.
GGTGCAAGCATTTCATTTTTGAAGTTAGACCTGTGACTGTATCATAAGACTTTAATACAGTGATATAAGACAAAAAGTATTTGTACACTTTAATTCATCAAAATGAGGAAGAAAGTGGCAAAATGTCTCTACTTACACTTAAAACTTTTCAGTATGCTTTTTGTGGTAAATTCACATGCTTCCTTTTTTAAAAAATTCTATTTTTTACATTCTTAACTTGGTCTCATTAATAATAATCAACATTCACAAGGCATTTTGAACCTGTCTGACATTTTATTATGAACTTATCACATCACCCTATAAAATGGAAAATGGTCATATTAATTTATAATTGCATGAATATTAACTACCAAAGTATCTGGGCACTCATTCCTACAACTTGTAAAATATGTTATCTTATACGGCTATAGAAGCTCTGTAGGTCTGAATAACCTAAAGAATTTGGCATTAAAGAATTATCTTGGTTTGAAGGGGGAAAATGTAACCACAGTACCCCTGTCAGTGAGAGGTAGGACCAAAACTGCAGAAAGGAAATGTGAGGATGGAAGAAGAGGCCAAAAAGGACAGAAGATACTATACTACTGATTTTAAAGATACTAAAAAGGGTCATGAGCCCAGGAATGTAGTACTAGAATCTGTAAAAGGCAAGGCCAAGAACTATGTAGACCAACAAAAAGAATGCAGATCTTCAGACACTTCATATTGATCCAGCACAACTGAGTCAGTTATCACTCACTTCTAAATTTTAAAGAAAATCAGTTTGTGTTTGCTTAAGCCAATCGGTTGGTGGTGAGATATATTTTGTCTCAGTTATACCTGAAAGAGAAAATGTCTGACAATTTGTCTTCAACATTGTTTTTTTCTTACCCCAAGGTGAATCTGAGTGTTCACAGTCTCTTCTTGGACAACTGGCAAGGACTGCTCTTTGTGAAGATGTTAGCTAGTAACTTAAGTGCTAGCCAGGTGAGAGCTTCATGTGCCAGCTTTCTTAGGAATGCTGAAAATGCAATAGGATTTTGTCCATGTGTATTTCACATGCCCTGAGGCTAGCTTAATACTTTCAGAGAAATACATCTGGCTTAACAAGACTAACATAATCTGACCACGTGCTAGAGAAAAACTGAAGATACTTCATGCAAAACATTCATATTCATGTGTGCCCAACTGCTAGCATATGTAACCGTTAGAAATTTTATTTAGGTGCACCACCAAATCCTTAAGTATCATATTTGGGGCTTTTTCAGAGGTGGTTTTATCTAGAATGTGTGGCACTACAATTGATTTATACTGCCATACTAGGACCAAAGACACTGGGATTAAGTGTAGGAGTGTTAACCACCTTAAGAAGCCTGGGTAAGAAAATGGTAATAGAGGTACCAATAAGGGACCAGTCAATTATGAACAGAAATGTCTACACACTGTAAGCTAAACAAACCTTTACCCTTTAAATGTTGGATATCAGATATTTTGTTTTAACAATGAGAAAAATAACTAAAACTATGACAACAGTACAATAGTCAAAATCAGAAACTGTAACATGGATAGTTTATTAACTAGCATGAACTTGTACTGAGTTGTCCAAGTGTCCTCCAAAATGCTCTTTATTTGTGTTTTTCTCCTTGTCTAAATTCAAACTAATATCATACATGGAATCCAGTAATCATATGTCACTGGATTCGTTTAAAGTGGAACAGTTTTATGGCCTCTAAGTTCTTTCATATCACCTTTGAAGACTGCAGACCAGTTATTTTGTAGGTTGATCCTTATTGGACATGTGCTTGATATTTGTTCATAAATAGATTCAGGTTGTGCATTTTTAGTTACATTTTGGCACCATAATGTGAGTCATTCTTGGTGTATTATATCAGAAGTCACAAGTTAATGATCTGTCTCATGATTAGTAAAGACCTTTCTCTTAGGAAATATATACCAAAGAGTTTAAGAAAACATGTTCTCAACTTATTCTGAAATAATTTTTCAAAAATAATGTGCAGGAAAGGATGGCTGGGGAGATAGCTCCATGGCACAAATGCCATCCTATCAAGTGAATTCAAATCCCAGTCCAACCAAAAAAAAAAAAAAAAAGAAGAAGAAGAGACAGAATGGTCACGCAACTATGACAATGTATTAGTAGTTGATAAATCTGTACCAAGAGTACTGCATTGTTTTATAATATCTTTGGAACTTTTCTGTATCTTTAAAATTACTTTAAAGTAAAATTGTTTTTAAAATCTGCCATATTAGAAGCTATCTTCACTGGATGCACTTGCTTTAGAAGTTAAGTATAAAAAAAATTGAAGACAAAATTGATTTTGAGGAGATATTGCTTTTCGGTTAATGAAGGCACTTAAAGGCCTTTTGCTTAATCTGGTGTCTAGAGGTTGATTTAAGAGAAGTGCTAGATTCTTCAGCATAGTGAAATGAAAGGGTGATGTTCTTTGTGGGAGAAGCAGATCACTTGGTTGAGTGTTGCATTTAAACATTGGGGGATTTTGACTATTGTACTATTGTCATTGTTTTAGTTATTTTTCTTGTTGTTAAAACGAAATATCTGATATCCGACAATTAAAGGGGTAAAGGTTTGTTTAGCTTACACTGTGTAGACGTTTCTGTTCATAATTGACTGGTTCCTTAGTGGTGCTTCCATTACCATTTTCTCACACAGGCTTCTTAAGGTGGGTAACACTCCTACACTTAATCCCATGCTGTTATGGTGCTTAAAAGTGCTTTCCACACAGTTGAACAATAGATCCAAGAATTGGATAGAATGTCTGGTCCAAAGATATGACAAATAAACAGCGTTCATGTTCATCATGATGACATTAGAGAACAGGGATTAAACAATCAAAAGGGCTGATGATCCCTGTCCTGCATTATCATTCTTTGGTCCTGTTTGTGTTCAGTAAATCTGACTAACAAGTACAGTCTAGAATCAGTCTGCAATAAATGATCATCATTTTGTGGAAAACATGATCATCTTTTGGGATAAGGCAGAAGCTGAGATCGCTGAGACAGCAAGAAGCATGATAACATGATGACATGACCCAGAGGAAGAGCAAGAGATAACCGGGATAAAAATGGAAAAGCCCCAAAGATACTTGTGAAGAATGCTGGTTTCCAAGGCATCCTTTAAATTTTGAATTGTAGTGATTTGGCTATGAACATGGGCAACTTTATACAATACTGAAAAACTTAATTATAAGTAGAAAAAGAAAATTGATTTATCACGTATGAGTCATATGCAATAAAAGATTTTTAGTTGCTTCAGTGCTTTATTGATGTTCAGAGGAAAGGGTTGGTGTACCACTTTTTAAATTTTTATAAAATGCTTTTATTTATTTATGTTTTTGGTACAGGATCTCATTAAGCAGCTCACACTCACAGTGATCATCCTGTTTCAGTCTCCGCAGCACTAGGATTGCAGGCATGTGCCACCACACCTGCATACCCAGGATTCTCGGGCAGCACCTCATGTGGCACCAGGGATTGAACTCGGGAACTTGTGCTATCAAGGCAGGTGCTTCAACTGCCGAACTATCACGCTGGTCCCAGTGTACCACGTTTTAGTGAAACTACTATTATTCTTTTATTTTTGTTTTCCTTTTCTTTTGAGGCAGGATCTTTCTATGTAGTTCAGGCTGGCCTTGAACTCCTTATGAAGTTAACGCTGACCTTGAGCTCATGGCTATCCTCTTGCCTCAGCCACCTTAGCGAAGGAACTTCAGGCATGTGCCATCACACTCTACTGAAACTACTATTAAAATAGCAATCAATCAAGACAAAGTCTGCTATTGCAGTTGAGGAAGATTAAAAATAAGAATCATTCTACATGTATATTTTCTACCTCGCTAAGTGTGGCTTATATGTAAAAACAAACCAGGTAAGTTTTGTTTTAGTTTAATTAATTTTAGTTTTATTAATTTGTGGCTACTTGTCAGACTTAGAGAATTACTTTCTGAGATTATCAAAGTAAATATTTCCAAGAAACTCTGTTAAGGAGTACTCAAATGAATCGCATAATTCACTTTTTCATGGGTGGCAGAAAAGGTATCTCACTTTTCCTCTGAGACACAACTGAATATTCTCAAATGATACAGTAATTACACATTAAATCACCATCTTGGGAGAGCTTTATGAAGTGAATTCATCCAGAATATACTAGACATAATGGAAAAGCAGTTAAATAGCAATATTCAGAAGGAATCATTTTGCTGAGAAAGAAACTAGAATAGGTGTTATGGTTTATGTCTAGTTGTCCCCCCAAAGCCTCATGGAGTCATTGGGTGGGGACTTCTAGAGTTTGTGACTTGATCCATGATCCCTGGGATTATGGGTGGAAGTACTTCTGGGATTATGGGTGTAGCCTAGGGCGGGAGCTAAGGCGGAGAGCCTGAATGTAATATAAAGAGAGACAGAGAGACAGACTAAAGCTCTAGCTGTTGCTGCTGCTTTGCTGCCGTGTTGGTTGGCTACCTCTGCCGCCATCTTGTTGCTGTTCCGCCGCCATGAACTGGATGCTCTCTGCTCTGTTCCACTCAGCCTTGGGCCAGCCGAATATGGACTGAAACCTCCACAAACTGTGAGCTAAATAAACCTTTCCTTCCTTCATTTTGAGTGTTGGGTATTTGTCCCAGCAACGAGCAAAAAGTAACTAACAAAATAGGGTTAATGGATAGAAAAAAACCAAGGTTAATGTTGAGTTTCTGGTTGGGCATCTGAAATAATAGGAGTGCCCTCTCAAAAGAAAAGTTCATTACGTTGGGAAATATATGAGTTCATTTTTGTGTAGGATTGAGTTTAGGTGAGTTGCCAGAGAATATGTTGGCCGGTTAATTGGATGTACAAACACAGAGCTCAGTAATGAAGTTTGTCCTGCAGATACACATGTGAAAGTGGATATGTGAATAGAAGATAAACAATGTCAGGCAAAAGTGTCACAGAAGAAAAAGTGGAGGGCCCCAGAAAGCAATAGTTCTTAGAGATTTCGTTTGAATTCAGAAGAGGGGCTGTCTGAACTGAAGAGGACAGCCCAGTAACGAAGAAAATGGAGCCATGGGGCTTGGCAGATAAAAGCATTTCAGACGCCAGTCATTCAGTACCATTAGTTAGTTAAGAAACAGGCTGGTAAATAACCTTTAGGGTCAGTCATAGAAAGTTTTAGTGACCTCTAAAAGGGGTTTTGCTGCAGTACATGAGAGGATCCAGATGTTATGGGTTGAGATGAGGAGTAACCTCAAAGTGACCAAGACTTTGATAAGGAAGAGCGAGGTTAGCTGCAATAGCGATTAGAGATAAGTGGGCACCAAAAGGATGTGCTTTCATGTTTTTAAAGTTTTAACTCAAAAGTGTAGAAAATGAGTGAAGACAAAACGAGCAGCTAAACATGGAAGAATTGAAACATGACCAAATTGCTTAGCATGGAGAAAGAAAAAACAGAGTAAGTCATAGACAGGAAGAGTGGCCTCTTCTTCAGTAGAAGTGAGGAAAAGGAGCAGAGGCAGGAGGTTTGAAAGACAGCTGGGAGGAGGGTGAGAGACTTCCTCTTTGTGGTCTGTATTTTCTTTGTGAAAGAGCAGACAGGCTCATCTGTCGAAAGTGAAGTGGTGGGTAGACATTTCAAGAAATGGACCACAGAATTCAATGCTATATTTGTTCCCCAGAGGACAGACTTGACTGTAGAAACTTAAACTTATTTTCAGGCTGAGTTTAAAGACATAGTTGAGACTAGCGAATATAAATTAGTAGTGATTTGAGTCTGAAAGTAACTTTTGCTGGTTACCTCTTCAACCTCTGTGCAAGTGTAGAGGAGAACAGATAAATTCACTAAAGTGGCATTTTATCTGAAAAGGACAACAGAACAACTGAGAACATGGGAATTCCAGAGATATGGAAGAAATAGCTAAAGTGCCAGATGATAGAGTCTGAAGATGAGTCAAGATCACGTAAACCTAAGATGGAGCAAATTTGAAAAACAGTCATCTTGAGTATGTGTAACAGGAAGCCAGAAGACCAGAAGGTGGTGGTCAAAAGAATATCTGAGATGGAGACTATAGAGGTCATAATTTTGGGGAAATGGCAGACAATGGAGTGTAGTTATAAGGCAGGGTGGCTACAGTGGGGAAAGGTGAAGATCTGGGGAGAACAGAGCCAAGGAAAAGTAGGAAAAGGGACTGAATTTACTGAAGTCACCCAGAAAGGTGGATAGTGTCAGTGTGGATTGATGGGCTAAAAGGTGTGCCTGAATGCTAAGAAAGCAACTGTGAGATCAGAATACATTCTTCACAAAAGAGTAGAAGAAGGACATACTGTACCTGGCCCACATATCAGAAAAGACCTGGTATTTGCCTGTAGGGGAGGAATAAAAGTGTAGAAATCCTAATGAGGAGCTAAGGCAAAGGCAACCCCAATTCCCATTTTTGTAGCCATTCCCATAGAAGAACGAAATATTATAGCTGAGTTATATGCATAAATTATGGTCCTGTGAGAGGAAAGAAGGCTATAAACTAAGAAGGTGTTAAAAGAGCTGAAGGTGATCAGTAGGTTGATAACCATGAGATGAGAAGTACAGCTAGTGCTCAGTGGAAAGAACTTGTAGAGGCAAGAAATAGGAGATTCATGGAGTCCATGTGGTTGGCCAGCTCCATTAAGAGAATGCAGTAGAGACTGGATAATTGGAAAAGTTTGTCCCACTTGATTCAATTGCTTCTTTCTCACAAGAATCCTATACACATATTTTTGGTAGGATCTTCTTTCTTTTTATTTAGGTTAAATGTAAATTTTCCCATTCTTCCATTTGCCTCAGTAGCCAAGATTTCAATCCCCTTTGCCCTAGTACAGGTACAAAGCAGTTTGATGAAATTGCAGTTGGTTTGAATTCTAACCCTTGGAGTTACCACTCTTAGCCTCAATCTCCTATGAGGAATGTGAGGGGGATAATTGTCACACTTGTGTGGGTGGTAACAGGGCTAATTGTGCACAAATATGGCCTTGTGCTCTCCACATGTTCCCTAAGCAGTACACAAGGACTCCCTTATCTTTAAAAGTGCTACACAGAACTGCAGAAACATTCTAAGCATTATCTGATTAGTCAGAAGTGAAGGGGGATCTTGACTTCCTATGTGGAGACCACATATCCATGGTGCAATCGTAGACCGATTGTGCCACACTTTTAAGCCTTGCCTCACTGTATCAGCTCCTACAGAAGCATACAATCAACTACAACCCCAAGGACTTTACATACTAAAATGGATAAGTTGCAGAGCCATAATTGATAAAGAACATGCATCTAAGAGTATATAAATTGAAATAGTCTCATGGAGAAAGAATAGTTTTTTTTTCTTTTTTTTTTTTTTTGCCTGGGTTGTCATATCATAGGACTTTGCTCTGTGAGGCTTAAACAAAAGAAATTTATTTTCTTACAATTTTGAGGCTATACATCCTTGATCAAGATTTCAAACGAAATGAATTGATTTTGGCTCCTTTCTCCTTGATTTGTGGATGGTCATTTTTTCGTTTTGTCTTTATGCAGTGTTTCTTTCTGTGTGTATATGTCTGTCTTAACCTCTTTGTTAAAAAAGCACTGGTTATATTGGATTAGAGACCACATTTATTACATTATTTTAACTGAATTTTCTCTTTACAGTTCCTATCAGAAAATACACTCACATTCTAAGGTAGCAGGGATAGGATTTACCATACAAATTTTATAGACACATTCAACTTGTAAAAACTGTGAATAAGATTTCTATTTCTCAAGCACTGGAAATTGTTCAAGGCCTTAACACTTACCAGAAATGCTCAAATGGCATTAAAAACCTGAGAGAGAATACAAAATGAGTTTCAATAATATACTAAGCATGTGACCTCTTCATAAGAGGGAAACTACTAAAGAATTATTCAGTGAGTGAAAAAATAAAGGATGTATCCTTTTTAGTCAGAAGAAAAAAAGCTGCATTTAAGAAAAACATGATGTAAAAGATAGACTTTTGCTGTGTTTGGGGGCTTAACTGGGTTTTGACCAGGAATTGTTCATGAACACAAGTGTGTCTTTGGAATTTAGCACTGGAAGCAGTCTTGCTAATCAAGTGTAAGTGCCTGCCACCAGGCTGCAGGTATAAGTGCGGATTCTTCTTAGAGATGCTCAACCTACTTCACTACATAAGAATGTTCTGAGCCGGGCGTGGTGGCTCACGCCTGTAATCCCAGCACTTGGGAGGCTGAGACAGCAGGATTGGTGTGA
>PVJA010011955.1:0-53251 GCA_004027025.1 Myocastor coypus
GCTCACTTTTGTAGCCCAGGCTAGTCTCGAACTCACACTGATCCTCCTGCCTCAGCCTCCCAAGTGTGAACCAAACTTTTAAACAAATGGACTCAGTAGATGTCTATGGATTGCTCAACCCCACAACCACAAAATTATATGTTCTTCTCAGACGAACACAGGACATTTTTGAAAATAGGCCACGTACAGCTTATACAACATGCCTAAGTAAATACAAAGGAGTTGAAATTATCCTATACATATTATCAGACCATTATGCAATGAAATTGGAAATCTATGACAAAAGAAAACAGAAGAGATAAGCGGGCATTGGCTGCAGCTGCACGCTGATCCTGACCTTCAGTGTGTGGTTACTAGCACCATGGTGCCATCCAGGGCATTCTTCATGAGGGGCAACTGGAAGGATGAAAGGAGGGAAGAACACCCTGGGGAGCCCATCAACACTCTGAATACCGCCAACATGCCGGCAGACACGGAGGTGTTTTGTGTGTCCCCCACTACTTACATCGACTTTGCCTGGTAGAAGCTGGATCCCAAGATAGCTGTGGCTGCACAGAGCCACTACAAAGTGACCAACAGAGCCTTCACTGGAGAGATCAGCCCTGACATGATTAAAGACCTTGGGGCCACATGGGTAGTCCTGGGCCACTCGGAGAGAAGGCACAACTTTGGGGAGTCAGATTAGCTAATTGGACAGAAGGTGGCCCATGCTCTCACAGAGGGACTAGGAGTTATGGCTTGCATTGGGGAGAAGCTCGATGAAAGGGAAGCTGGCATGACAGAGAAGGTCATTTCTGAGCAAACCAAGGTCATCTCAGATAACGTGAAGGACTAGAGCAGAGTAGTATTGGCTTGTGAACCTGTGTAGGCTATTGGCACCAGCAAGACAGCAACATCTTAACAGGCCCAGGAAGTACACAAGAAGCTCCAGGGATGGCTTAAATCCAATGTCTCTTGATGTAGTGGCTCACAGCATCGGGATCATTTACAGAGGTTCTGTGACTGGGGCAACCCTCAGAGATGGCAAGGCAGCCGGATGTGAATGGTTTTCTTGTGGATGATGCTTCCTTCAAGCCCAAATTTGTGGACATCATCAATGCCAAACACTAAGTGACTTCGTCTGCCCTACCCTTCCTGCTAAGCCAGGGGACAGCCAGCCTGGAAGCCTATCACGGCCCTGCTGCCATGCTTCTGATGATGTCATCTGCCCTCTAGCAGCCCAGTAGAGTGCACCTTCCTTGAGTGTTTACATCTCCTCATAATGATAGGGAGTAGGACCAAGCCAATCCTTTCACCATTTATCATATTAGAGCTGCAAAGTAGCTTCTCCTAGTCATAGATGTAGGAGTGGTGCTTGCTCATAGTCTCCCTTAGGCCCTGCTGAGGGCAGTAGTCATCCTCTCCATCTTACCTTGATAATCGTCCTCTTAGAGGGAGAGATGCTACCCTCCCACAGTGCTGACCTTGTGTGTGCTGTGTCCTGTGCACTGTCTCACATGTAAGGGAAATAACCGGCACAAAAAAAAAAAAAAAAAAAAAAAAAAAAAAAAAAAAAAAAAAAAAAAAAAAAAAAAAAAAAAAAAAAAAAAAAAAAAAAAAAAAAAAAAAAAAAAAAAAAAAAAAAAAAAAAAAAAAGAAAAGAAAGAAAACAGAAGAATTTCATAGACATATGGAAATTAAATGAAACCCTCCTGAACAACCAATGAGTCACAGATGAAATTAATGAAGAAATTAGACAGCTTCTACAATTAAATGATAATGCTAGTACAACAGATCAAAACTCATGGAATACAATGAAAGGATTCCTAAGTGGAAACTTTATGGTAGTGAATTCTCATATCAGAAAAACATAGCTCAAATGAAAAACCTAATGTTGACACTCAAGCTTCTAAAAAAAGAAGAGCAGGTCAAACTGAAAGCTTATACAAAGGACAAAATTATAAATATCAGGGCAGAAATTAATATGATGGAAACTACAAAGAAAAAGGGTAAATAAGTTGAGAACTTGTTCTTTGAAAGACTAAATAAAAGTGACAAACTTTCAGCCAAATTTCAATGAAAAAGGAGACTCAAATCCATGCCGTTAGGAATGAAAAGATGAAATCACAACAGGTTCTACAGAAATCCAGAAGATCATCAATAACTAATTTCAGAACCTGTGTTCTAATAAGATGGAAAATACAGAGTGAATGAACAGACTCCTAGATACATACCAATTACCAACACTGAATGAGGATGATACAAAAATTCTAAACAAACCAGTATCAGTCAATGAAATTAAAAATGTAAAACCTACCAACTAACAAAAACCCAAACCCTGATAGATTAATTGTTGAATTCTACAAGAAATTTAGAAAAGACCTAATTCTGTTACTTTTCAACCTCTTCAATGAAATTGAAAGGAAGGCAATATTCCAACATTCATGCCTGGAAACAAGCATTACCCTAATGCTAAAATCAGTGAAGGATCCAACCAAAAATGAGAACTACTGGCCAGTCTCCCTAATGAACAAAGATGTGAAATCCTTTAATAAGATACTGATACCCGGTCGTGGTGGTGCACGCCTGTAATCCCAGCACTCGGGAGGCTGAGGCAGGAGAATCGGTGCGAGTTCGAGACCAGCCTGGGCTACAAAACTGAGCTCAAGGCCAGCCTGAACTGTCAAAAAGACAAAAAAAAAAAAAGATACTGGTAAACAGAATGCAGCAAATCATCAAGATCATATGCCATGATCAAATAAGATTCTTCCTAGCAATCCAGTGATAAAGCAACATAAACAAATCAATAAATATAATACACCATATTAATAGAGCCAAATGTAAAAACCATATGGTCATCTCAAGAGATGCAGAAAAAGCATTTGACAAATCCAGTACCTATTCGTGATTTAAAAAAGAAAAGCTACAGGAAATCAGAATAGATGATCTTTATCTCAGTCTGCTGAAATTTACCTATGGCCAATTAACAGCCAATATGATACTTTAGGACAAAACCTGAAAGATTTCACTCTAAAAGCAAGAATAAGGCAAGGATGTCCACTGTAAAACTCCTATTCAATATACTTCTGGAAATGTGAGACAGAGAAATTAGACAAGAGAGAGCAATAAAAGGAATAAAGATAAAAAGGATGAAGTAAAATTATCATTATTTGTAGATGACATGATACTCTATATAGAAGATCCCCAAAATGCCACCAAATGTTTTTAAATTTTAATAACCAAACTCAGAATCACAGATGGAAAAAAAGTCAATACTCAAAAATCTATAGCATGGGCCAGGGAGATAGCCTGCCTGGCAAGCTCAAGGTCCTGAGTTCAATCCCCAGCACCAACCAACCAACCAACAAACAAACAATAAGAAACCTAAACCTATAGCATTCCTATTTATAAAAGCAAATTCACTGAGAGAGACATCATGGAAAAATCTTCACAGTAGCATAAAAAAGTACCTAGGAATCAATCTAATGAAGGAAGTAACTTTATATTGAAAACTACAGTACTCTTTAAAAAGATCAAAGAAGATATCAGAAAATGAAAAGATAACCCTTGCTCATGGATAGAAAGAGCAACACTGTGCAAATGGCCATACCCTCCAAATTTTTATATAAATTCAATACAATCTCAATTGAAATACCATTAGTATACCATACAGATTTAGAAAAAACAGTCCTAAAATTCATTTGGAACCAGAAGAGACCTAGAATAGCTTCTTCAATAAATGGCACAGGAAGAATTGGCTTTCCACAGGCCAAAGATTAAGACTAGACCCAACCCCCGGTAACATACACACACACACACACACACAAAGATTAAGACTAGACTCATATCTTTCACTATGTACCAAACTAAATTGAAATGGATCAAAGATCTAAATATTAAAATAGAATAAGTCAATCTTCTGGAATACAGACTAGGTAGAAATCTTGAAGACTGGTGTAGTCAAAGACTTTAGGAACAAAACTTCAATTGCACAGAAAATACCACAGGGAATCAACAACCAGGATCTCATCTTTTTGAAAAACCTTTGTACAACATAGGAAATCACCCACAAAATGAAGAGACAACCCAGAGTTTTGGAAGTAATGTTTTCCAGTGGTTCCTCAGTCAAATAAAGTCTACCATTTAGAACATAGAAAGAATTGAGAAAAAAAAATAGACTCCCCCAAAATTTAAAGATCCAAGACAAAAACAGGCATTTGAGATGAATATCAAAAAATAAATACATGAAAACATATTTAACATCCCTGGTCATTTGAGAGATGCAAATAAAAACAGCACTGAGGTTCTACCTCACTCCGGAAAAAATGACCATTATCAACAAATCAACTAATAACAAATGCTGGCAGGGCTGTGGGGGAAAAGGAACCATTCTGTACTATTGGTGGGAATGTAGACTGGTGTAATCACTATGGAAATCAGTGTGGAGGTTCCTCAAAAACCTAAAACTAGAGCTGGGGAGATAGCTCCGAGGCACAAGTGCCTGCTGGGCAAGTGCAAGGTCGTGAGTTTGAACCCTGGTCCCACAAAAAAAAAAAAAAACCTAAAACTAAATGTTCCATTTGATTGATCTAGTCCATTTCATGGTTTCTTCCTCCAACATTGAAGGCCTCATATCACAGTGTTGTACGCACACCCATATTTATAACAGCACAGTTTGTAATAGTTAAATCTTAGAAAAAGATTTAACTTTTTCTTATATCAACTGATGAAAGGGTAAAGAAGACGTGGTGTGTGTGTTTAAAAAATACAATGGAGTACTATTCTGCCACAAAGAAGATAAGCTTGAGACCCTGCACTTGAAACCATACTGTTAAATGAAACAAATCAAGCACATGTGTATAAATACTATACTGTCCCTCTGGTGTGAGAAACCAAGGTAAATAGGGATCAAAATGTGGAGGACCACCTGGGCAACACTCCATGAAAGAGAAGTTGTCTCCATTTTGACTGAGCCCAACTCCATTTCCATGTACTGATACGTACAGAGCTGGCTAAGACTTTTTCTTATCCCTTCAATTGGCATTAAGCAGAGCATATCAGCCCCGCTGATGTGCTGGTGGTTATCTCTGAAGACAGCAGGTATATTTCCCTGGTACCCCCACCTGCTGCTCCCTAATATGAGCTGGGAAAAAATGGGATGGAAAGATTCTATCTCAAAGTACAAAACCACAAAGTGAAACTAGGCAGAAAAACAAATACTGTATGAACTCTTTGATATGAGGATCTTAAAATGTTGACCTCATAGAAGTTGAGACTAGAGAGCTGGGGATACAGCTCAGTGGCATAAGCACCTGCCTGGCAAGTGCAAGGTCCTGAAGTCCATATTTGGTGCCAAAAAAAAAAAAAAAAAAAAAAGGTTGAGATAAGTATAATGGCTGCCAGAGGCCATGGAAGGAAGGGGTATAGGAGTGAGGAGAGGTTAGTGAGCAGATAGCATTTTTGCTGTTCATTTTTTTCTTTCTTTCTTTTCTTTTCTTTTTTTCAAACAGGATCTTGCTATGTAGTCCAGGCTGACCTTGAACTCACTATGTAGCCCAGGCTTGTCCTAAACGTACAACAATCCTCCTGCTTCAGCCTCCAGCATGCCCAATAATAGATAATACCTTTTAAAAATATATATATATATTTGGTTGTTACAGGGTCTCACTATACATCTTGGATTCATAGTGATCCTCCTGTTTTCAGCCTCATCAGCACTGGGATTATAGGTGCCTAGTGTACTACACCAGACTCTGTAGCTGGCTCAGCACACCCTAGGGGAGGGTTGGCGCAGCATGTGGTGCCGGGGATTGAACCATGGTCCCTACGCTTGCCTAAGCTTGCCTAAGCAGGTGCCTTAGACCACTGAGCTATCTCGCTGGCTTGATACTATCTTTAGTTAGATCAGAGGAATAATTTCTGGTGTTCCTGGCATAGAAGGGTGACTAGAGTTAATAATGTAGCATATATTTCAAAACAGCTTGTGGAAACGATTTTGAATGTTTTCATCACAAAAGAGTGATGTTTACATAGTACCCCATAAAATGATCAATTATCATGTGTCAGTAAAAAAGCTTAGTATAAAAAATAGATAAAACAAAGTAGGGGTGATGACATACTCATTCCTGTGTCCCTTGCCCCTAATGGAGGGTCTGGCATAGAACAGAGCAGGAAATGTGTGACAGTTATTAATGTTCAAATATTTTTGGCTTTCTGCCTTCTGAACAGAAGGTAGGATTGTCCTTCATGGCCACTCCAGGGTCGGGAGAGGCTGAGTAATGTGTTCTGGTTAATGAGTTATGAATGGAGGTGGTCTGTCCTTTCCACACTGGAGCATTGCTTGCTTGGTACCTTAAAGTTTCACTTGTCCTCTGGAACAGTAACCAGTGACAATAAAGACAGGGGGTGCTTCCTGAGAGACTCTCACAGTGGTTCTCAACCTGTGGGTCTCGACCCCAGCAAGGGTCGAATGACCAAACACAGGGGTCACCTAAAGCCATCGGAAAATGTTATTTATTTGGAATTAGTTTTGGGGTTTTTTAAAATATTTATTTTATTTTTTTTTTCTTGTTTCGAACTTTTGTTTGTTTATTTATTTATTTTTACGGCCAGCTCAGCCTGCCCTGAAGGCAGGGCTGGTGCAGCATGTGGTGCCAGGGATTGAACCGCGGTCCCTGCAGCCACCTGAGCTTTCCTAAGCAGACGCTTTAGACCACTGAGCCATCCTGCTGGGCCCCAGAATTACAGTTTTGAAGTAGCCACCAAAATTATTTTTTGGTTTGGGGTCACCACAACATGAGGAACTGTATTGCGAGGTCATGGCATTAGAAAGGTTGAGAACCACTTATTGAATAAGTAGAGCCTCCCACTGCTAATGGACCTGTGCAGAAGTTAACCTACCTCGGGTGGAGGCTGTGAATTATCACAGAATAGCCTACCCTGAATAACACATTTAAATTAATCAGGACTCTTATATTTGTAGGTTTAAGAACCCAACTCTAATGTTAAGGAAAAAATGTATGGGTTAGGGTTAATGGAAAAGGTTACCGTATAGAGCAAGAACTGAGCCAGAGCACAAAGCACTTTAGAAAACCCAAGTATTCTTTTCTTTCCTATTCGCTGCCGGACTTCATGGTATGGATTTGCTTCATTCCTTCTGGGCTTCCGTCCAGTCTTCTCTATCTCCAAGGCTACAGAGAGGGAGGATGGCTGTTAATATTGCTCCTGCTCCAGCTGCAATCCAGAAACAGGGGTAGAGTCAAAGAAAATCCCCAAGTTCTGCCTTAATTGAATGTGTGGCAAGATACTGGAAGTGTTGTTGGGCTGATAAAGGGTAAATGAGGATTTTGAGACAAGGTAGTTCAGGCTGGCCTGGAGCTCACAGGGATCCTCTTGCATCAGCCTCTTGAGTACTGGAATTGCAGGTGTGTGTCCCAATGCCTGTTGGCTGAAGTCTAAGACATTCATGGGAGATGCAGGTGGAGAAAAACAAGAGGCAGTTGGCAGTGTGGGTCTGAAGCTAGCTGGGCAGATTCTTGACTCTCCTTCCTGCTTAGGCAAATCCTAGCTCTCATTTCCTATTTGGGTGCCTCAGCAGAGAGAGACAGGCAGAAAACTAAATGTGAGACATAGGCTGAGGAGGAGCAGGCCAGTAGGACTGAGAAGGAAGCGGCACAGTGTTACAGAGGCACAGAAACAGGTAAAGTGACTCTCATGCAGTCATCCAGCAGGGTACATATAATTATCTTATGTGTGAAAAAGCCAAGGGTCTGAGAGGCTTTGTGATTTGTACAAGGACATACAACTGAACAAAGGACAGAATCTGTGGCAGGCCCTCACGCTGGGCTCTGAAGGGTGAGTGGAGCTGCATCCTCTGCAGAGGAATCTCCGACAATAGGTAGGCAGAGCTGGGAAGGATGCAGAGCACAGGCCAGAGCGTGGCACGTGGTGGCGGCAGCTCAGGCCACTGCTGCAGATTTCTGACTCTCCTTCCTGCCTAGACAAATCCCACCTCTCACTTCCTGTTTGGGTCTCACCTCCAGGAAGGAAGCTGAGTACACGAAGAAGGATATTTGACACCCTTGAGAAAGGTCTTCTTGTTTATTCAAAGTCTTTTCCTCATAGATAAACAGATTTTTCAGGGCCCAGTGAGTAAGTGCTGAGAATAAAGATGGGACCAACTAACAGCACTTACTGGCCCAGCATCAAGGTCCTCCAGAGAGGCTGGCAGGAAGCAGAGCCAGCGCTGGCAGCACCACCAGGTGTGCTTCACTCTCTCTGAAAACTAAAAATCAGATGAGTCTAAATATGATTTCTAACTTGTCATTCAAAACCATACTATTCCACATTACACCTAAAATTAAGACAAAAACACAACTCAGATGCATTTCCATCTAATGCATGATGTTCATTTGTGCAATTTCTGCAACCTGATTTTGAGTACACATATTTCCATATACTTTTAATTACTGTATGTGGATAGAATTGTACTTACCTTCAAAAACAAAACAATATTACAACATTTCACATTGCTGTATGGCCTTTAAAATTATGTTTTTGAATACCTTAATTTTGTAGTTTTTAGAAATCTTTTTTTTTTTTTTTTGTCTTTTTGAGACAGGGTCTCACTGTGCAGTTCAGGCTGGCCTTGAGCTCACTTTTGTAGCCCAGGCTGGTCTCGAACTCACAGCGATCCTCCTGCCTCAGCCTCCCGAGTGCTGGGATTACAGGCATGCGCCACCACGCCCAGCTTTTTTAGAAATCTTTTAATCATTGCTTTAGCCTGAGTAACACAAAACCATGGAGTAAAATTGAAAAGGTACAGAGTGATAGCACTGAAATAGTAGTTTGCTCCATCCCATTGTCCATGTGACCCAGTCCTGTCCCTGAAGGCCTCCATGAGGATAAAAGTTTTATTTATATATTTCATAGATAGGCATATATGACCATATTCATTTTCAAACAGTAGTATAATATGTACATGGTGCTGAGCTTCACCCATTACCTCACATTGGTACATTAAAACATCCTTATTCTTTTTAATGACTATGTAGTATTTCACTGCATGATTTACCATCATTTATTTACCTAGTCTCTATTGAAATCATTTAGGTTATTACTTATCTTTAGCTTTTACGAACAAGACTGCAGTGAGAAACCATATGGGAATGTGTGTGTGTGTGTGTGTGTGTGTGTGTGCGTGTGTGTGTGTGTGTTATTTTGCACATGATGAGTTCAGAGGTTGCATTTGTAGAAATGATTTTCTAAGTCAAACAGCATTTTTATTTTACTAGATATTTTAATGCTGCTTTATTGCTTCCATCAAATGATAGCAATTTATATTCCCATAAATATAAACATCTGATTGAGATGTTTTGTTTTTTGGCAAGACTGTTTTGTATATAATAGTGTGTTCTTATATCAAGATCTTGGGGGGCCTGGCAGGATGGCTCAGTGGTCTGAAGCCAAAGCTTGGGCAGCTTCAGGGACCGCGGTTCGATCCCCGGCACCACATGCTGCGCCAGCCCTGCCCTCGGGGCAGGCTGAGCCGGCCATAAAAATGACTGAATAAACAAATAAAGGTTCTGAAACAAGAAAAAAATAAATAAATAAAATAAAAAATTCTTTAAGAAAAAAAAAAAAGATCTTGGTCAACCAAGAACAAGAGTGACACCTGACTTACATTGGTTTGGGCATGTTTTTTGTTTGTTAGTTTTGGTGTTTTTAGACAGAATCATGCCATGTAGTTGAGCCTGGTATAACTTGTTAGGCTGACCTCAAACTTGTGGGGATCCTCCTGCCTCAGCTTCCTAAATGCTGAGATGACAGGCATGTACCGTAACACCCAGCTGACACCTGAATTTCAAATGCTCCAGCATCTTAGAATTCTTTCATCTTTACTACCTTTTATGAGAAAATATTTTTCAGATTACAGCAGTAAATCCCCATGTACCGACCATGTAGCTAAAACAGTCGACTCCTGCTAATGTTCTGTTTATGCAAACTGGTCCATTTCCTGGCTCTCTACTGGAACACTGTAAAGGAAATCACAGATCCTGGGTTAACTCATCCACAAGCATCTCAGTATGTGTTCCCAAAAAGAAAGGATGCCTTTTTAGTTTTGCTGAACTTCAACATCATTATCACACATAAAACTATTTCTTCAATATCAACAAATATTTATCTTTATTTTATTTTTAAATTTTTATTTAACAAATAATTACATACTATTCAGATTTCTTTACTCTTCTTTCTCTTCTTTTTGGGTTTTTGTATATATAATTTGTTTGAACCTGGATTCAAACTCAAAATAATCCTTCTGCCTCAGCCTCTTGAGTGCGAGGCTTACTGGTGTGCACCACTGCACCTGAAATTTGATAGCTAGTCTCAGAGAGCTCACGGCCTTATGGAAGAGACAAATAGATATGTGCAATAGAATGTTACATGGCCTGAGAAGTGTGCATAGGGAACTATGGGAACATAAAAGAAGACATAACTCTTGAGGGGGGGACCAGGAAAAGCTCAAGATGACATTGAATTACTTAACGCTTGAGAGAAAATCCAGACCACACTGACTCAAGTGAAGAAAGAATATATTAGATCTCATAAGTGAAAAGCCTTTGGACAGACTTCAGACATGATTGATTTGGGGACTTGAGCAATAGCATCAGGAACTGGTTTTTCTTCTTTTTCCTGATCACCTCACCTCAATTGGTCTTGGCCAGGGTTACTCCCAGGGAGAGAGCAGTGTTTTCCATCAGTTTGGAGGCCATTCTTCCTGCACCCGACCTCACTCTCCCCAAGAACAGGAACTTATACAAGGCCAGTTCATATAAAGAAGGGGGAAATAGAAGCATTCGAGGGGAGTGTAGGGACACATGCAGGGTTTGGGGAGATTCCTGGGAGGAAGAGTGTTCCAGCTAGAGAAAAGAGCATAGGCAAAAAGCCTGGAGGTGACAAAGAGACTCTAGCTTTTCTTAACATTTTTTTTCCAATAATATAATTCCTAATGATTTCTCCTTTCATGATCATTATCCATCCAACAAATTCTTACTAAACTTTACTCTGTGCTAGGCTTAGTGCCCTCAAGGAGCTTATGTTCTAGGTGTGGAATCAACAAATGCAATGGAGAGTGACTTTCCAGGAAGGTAATTGCTATGACATATGGAGGGGCTTGGGGTGAGAACACCAGGGTCAGTCTCTTCAATCAGGTCCATGCAGGAAGCACACGGCCATCTCATATCTCTATTCAGATATGGGCAGTGAATGGGGGAGCTTGAAACACTTGGGCCTGAAAAGAAAGAGAAAAAGCTATGTACAGAAATCAGGAGTCAGGGAGACTCTGAACTATAGCTGGTAGGCAGATAGGAGTCTCAGGTGGGGTTGCAGTAGCAGGAATGTCAACAGATTAAAAAATAAATGTCAGGCATGGTGGCACATGTCTGCAATCCCAGAACTTAGGAGGTTGAAACAGTAGAATTTCCATAAATTTCAGGCCAAGTTAGATCACACAGTGAGTTTAAGGCCAACCTGGACTACATAGGGACATTATTTTTTTCTCAGAAACAAAATTAATAAATCAGTAATAAAAAGTAAAAGTGAAATATATCAGAACTATCTGTCATCTGGTTGGGTGTTACTGTTTTTTTTTTGTTGTTGTTGTTGTTGTTGTTGTTTTGTTTTTTTTAAATAGGGTCTTGATGTGTTCTAGGCTGGCCTTGAACTCAAAGCAATCCTCCTGCCTCTGCTTCCTGACTGCTAAGATTACAGGTACACAGCACAATGCCCCACAGGTTAGGTGTTACTGAAAAACAAGGTAGGAAATGAAGTTAGAGAAAATGGGAGAACAGGGGGTTTGAATTTGAGAACAGAGTGGTCAAGAAAAACTTCTTCTAGATGGTAGTATTTAAGCAGACTCCATGGAAGTATACCTCTAGTTATCTTCCTCTCAGGCCTTTAATCAGCTCATCCTAATCTCAATCCCCACCCCACTCTCTTGCCTTTCTTACCCCAAACTCAAGGTCTTATATCTTTGAATTAAGAAGTTCTTTGAAGGCCCCTCTTGTGGGCTTCCCTGGGACAGTAACTGTCTTCACTTTTTCCAGTTCTTACCCAATAACAATAAAAGATGCCATGGTTAAGCACAAGCCTGGTGCTAGGCCTACCTCTGGGCCTGTCATATACCCTACTTTATTTATGTCTCAGAGCAAGTCTGGAAAGCACAGTTAAAGAAAATGAGGCCTTTTAGCACACTTTCCAACAGCTACCTTAGAGTTGTATACTCATTTATTGACAGAACCCAAGTTAGAAGGAGTCTTATAGTTTTGTAGTTGAAGCCCTTGCCTACAGAATTCTATATATTTTTGACTAGCTACCTTCCCTACCAACACTCCTGCCCATCCTTGCTCCAGAGAAGGGGCAGTGGAGACAGACCTCACATCCTGAAGGACTGAAAAAGGAGAAAAAGGTTAGAATTATATTTTGTCTGAGGGCTACAAAGACTGAAGGGTAGAAAGTCAAAAGAGGAAGTTTTTGTTAAAATATGAGACCATCCTAAAACTCAGAGCTACTGGGCTGCCCTGTAGGCAGTGAGCTTCCTGTCCCTAGAAATAGGTCAACAAAACAGGGAGCTTTGTGTGAAACATGAAATATATAGAATTCTGTAGTCAAGGGCTTCAACTACAAAACTATAAGACTCCTTCCACCTTGAGTTCTGTCAATAAATGAGTATACAACTCTAAGATGGTCTACAATTATTAATCTAACATTTTACCACAATGAGGCAATCCTTCTCTTTATAGAATCCATAATCTTCTGAGATGGGCAAATAGCTACTTTTAATAGCTGTAATGAATAGTCCTGTGGAGTAAATGCAAGGCCAGGTAAGATCTGGGAGGGAACTGTAACTAGGCCAGAGCTATTTCCTCAAGGCTAATCTCTCAAGTATCATTTGTATCAAGAGTCCTCAGAAATCTCTGGGCTCCACTCCAGAACTGTAGAATCAGAACCTCTGGAGTGAAACTGAACCTTCTACTTCACTAAACAAGGTCCTTAAATGATTCTTTAGCAGACTGAAAATGGAGACTGCATGCCCATATGGTCAAGCTAACGTCTGTGAATGTTGCGCACTGAGAAGGCAGAATCATTAAATCAAAACCTGTGATCACAGAAACAATGCGGAAGTTATGTATTTAGATGGAGATTAACACTTTTCTACAGAACACATGCACTTTGGTAGGTCTTTTTAAAATGATAACTATCCTTGCAGACTATATTCTGAAGTTACGTGGTTGAGGGATGTATCTCAGGTATCCTGTAGCAGATCTTCCTTTCTAGTGAATGAGTGGGCTGGCCCTGGATTAATTAATTATTGCAAGGCCCTAGGCTGGTAAAAGGGCTTGGATGTCTCTGTCCATTCCTCTGCCACTGGCCTCCTGATCCTCATTTTTCAGCTGTCCCTGGCTACTTTTCTTCTCTGGAGCCTGCAGCCCCAGTCAAGGAGGCAAGGGTTTGAGTGAGAGCTTGGCTAATGAAAAATCGTGTTCTTTGACCTAGAGCAGGTAAAACGTGGCTGGATACAAGTTGGTTGGGTATCTATGGGACTCCTAGGGCAAGTGAGACACCTGCTGGGCCAAGAAGAAAAGGCCGCAGTGGCTCTGAATCTTAGTTCTGTTCCAGACTTGCTAGGTAAACTGGGCAAGGTTCTTCCCTAAGCTGGGCACTTACAACCTGTCTGCAAAAGAGGGTTTGTATTAGATATTTTCTGTAGTGACCCTCTACTTTTATCTTGTCTCTTTGAGACGTTTCACTATCAGTCAGGCTGGCCTTGAACTCACTTTGCCCTGGCTGGCCTCAACTCCTAGTGATCCTCCTGCCTCAGCCTCACGAGTGCTGGGATTACAAGTGCTCATCACCATACCCGGCAACACTCCAGTTTTAATATTTTGAAGACAACTCATCTGACCAAAACAATAAGCCCATCAAGAATGTATGGAAGAATGGTGCTCATTATACAGCGAGGAAGCCAAGGCCAAGGGAGGAGCAGTGGCCTGCCCACAACCGCACAGCCTGTTTCCACTAGCACCCAGCGCTCAGCTTCGTCTTTTGAAGATCAGCTGAAGCCGGTCTAGCTGGGACTAGCCCAAGAGTGGCACCGGTCTAAGGTCCAGGAAGCAGGTGTTGCAGCAGGCGGTGCAGGGGAAGGAAAGGTTGAAGCCCACAACCGGTTGAGGCCAAGGAGCGGGGCGGAGGCGCCTGAAGCCAGCCCTGAGAAAAAAGGGTGTGCTGAGAGGGGTGGAGCCGGAGGAGGGGACGCCCTGGGGAAGGGAAAAGCAAGCTAGTGCGGGTGGGAGCACGCGGCGGCCGAGAGGCTCACGGAGTTCACTGGAGCGGGCAGGGAGCTCAGTACCCGGGCCAGCTTTCGGCAGAGGGAGCAGCGTCCAGCCAGCAAACTGGCGCCCTCGGAGACTTGCCGAGAGGCAGGTAAGGCGCACTGGCAGGAAGCTGAGCTGCAGCGAGGGGTAAAAACGAGAGAAAGCATCTTCCTTTCTCCCTCCCAAGGGCCAAAATTTCTGGAGAGGGCAGATCAAAAAGGGGTGCAATTTAAATATTGTACTGAGTGGATCCTCCCGTGCGCGGGGAGCAGGGATCCCAGAGCAGCATGTGGGCGTGAGGAGCTGGGCTTCTGGTAGGCTAAAACCTAAAACCCCTGCAGGAAGGAAGGGCTGCACTGGCTTTCCTAGGGTCTCACGGGGTGACCTGAAGCACTTTCGCGCCTGTGTAAATTTGCACGCTGACACCTGCTAGTTCGCGGCTGGGGCGAAGACCGACAGCCCTGGGCGCAAGCAGTCTTCTAGCTCGGCCAGAGCTGCTAGTTCCGTAGAGTTGCCAAATTCCTCCCTGTGTACTCACCCTGTCCGACACCGAGCCAGGGCAAGGATGGAGATATCTGCTAACAATAACACAGCTCTTGCCTTGGAGTCAGAAGACTTGGACTCGGGTTTGTAGGCTGTGTAAACTCGTGCAAGATATCTCCTCTCTTAGACTTGTGCTTTCTTTTCCTGGTTCATCACCTGTATACTGGACCCCCGGCTTCTGTTACTCACGGACCTCATTCAGCCTGAGGGGAAAGGGAGACTTAACTGGAAAGTAGATTAGTTCAGCTCACTCAGAGTTCTCTCAGTTCCGCTCCTAACTCCTTACAGTTTGCATATCAGAAAACAAAGGCCCTGTGGGGTAGATGATTTACCTAGGTCACACCAGGGATCAAAGCGAGTTAGAACCCACATTTCTTCACTCTTAGCTCAGAGCTCTCTACTTCCTCTACAAAGGGATATTGTAAGTGGAGAAACTCCTCCTTATCTCTGGGCATCCAGCCACTTTGTCAGTTCTAAAGAAGAAGATCAATGTTAGAAGCATGGAAACCACTTTCAGATTTTCTTCCTCACTTCTTGCAGTGGAAACAAACAACCTTCAAAATGCCTCTCACTTTTCACTTCTGAAAGCATATTTCCAGGCTGAAGATATAGCTCAGTGGCACAGTGTCTACCTGGCAAGTGCAAGGTCCTGAATTCAGTGCCCAGTACAAAAAAAGAACATATTTGCAACTGTGAATTAGTGTGTGGGTGCTCGCACACATTAAGGGGAAGCAGGACAAGAAAACTTATCTTATTGATGAGGAAAGTGGAGCCCAGAATAGAGAATGAACTTTACCAAGACAGATGGCTAAACATATTGACAAAAGGGGCAGAAATCCAAGTCTCTTGATACCCAAAACCACAAGTAGTACTTCTGAGGATTAAGGGATCTCAGGAGTGATCAGTAAGGGTAGGAAACAAGGGACAGTTCTTAAAGTGGTGTTTCTGAGAATCAAGAAAAGTTGTAAGAACTTCTAAATTACAACTAGGGGATAGGAAAGCTGGGTTGGGAGGAGGGACTGAGGATGGCTATTCTTAGGAGCATGGGGCAGAGGGAGGTATAGAGACAGAAGGAAGCAGTGTGACCAGGCTGCCCATGAATTTTATGTTTGCCATTTCTATGACACTTTCCCATTTATTGTCTCCTCCAGTTCTCATGTGAGATAAGCAGGGCAGGGATAATTATCCCCATTTTATAGATGTGGTTCAAACGAAATACATGCAAGGACACATAGCTAAACATACAGCCAACATTGGAATTATGAAAGGAACCCTTGAGAGGCAAGATTTCAGGCAAGACTGGCATTTAGACTGTGTGTGCAAGATGTGTGGGTGTGAGCAGCCACGCCCTGAGTGAGTACCCAGGGAGGCCGGTTGCAAAGCCATGGCCAGTGCGTTTGGGGGCCAGGAATGTTTGCCGTTTAGATTAGGTGAGGTTCAGATGGAGGGAGCGTCTGGGCTTCTGCAGGAAGTTCTCCTTCCCTAACTCACTCCACCTGATGGAGGCAGCTCCTTTTCTTTCCCAGACTGAGTGGAATCTGTTTTGGCCTGCCTGGAAACTGCTTTCCTTCCTTCCTTCCTTTCATTGGCTTTGAAGCTTTGTAAACTTTTTGTGAATGTATGTGTATGCATTTGCACTTCATTATGGATGGTTGTATGGGGAAAAAATTGGTTTTAATCTATTTCTGAGTGCCTGCTAAGGGAACTCCTTTTCCTAGGGTCTGATGATTTTCAGGCTTAGAGAATAAACAAATGAGGCACAGGTCCTTGCCCTCACTTCAAAATATACATACACACATATGCACATGCACACACACACACACACACACACACACACACACACAGCTTCTTCACAGCATAGTATTCCATGTATTCTAATAGGGCTTTGGGTAAACAATTTTGAGAACAGAAGAGATGGAGACCCACTGGCTAGGGAGTAGAGAAGGGGGTGTTTCAGGAAAGCGTCGGAAAAGTTGACAGTGGAGATACGACCTGTAGGATGAGTAAAAGTTTGCGGAACAGATGAAAAGGCAAAAGGCAAAAGAAAAGGCCTAAGAAAGCAGCATGAACTGAGGCAAAGATACACAGGGGCAAGGAATGTTTAAAAAATGGCCAAGATAACTCAATATCATGGCCACAGAACACTGGGAAAACTATAGTGACTGAGCTAGCATCAGGCCACATCTACAAGATTAAATGATAACCAGAAGGGCTTATCCTTCCCTACAGACAATAGGGAATTTAGAGTAGGAAGATGTGTGGAAAGAACCAGGATGCCTGGTTTCTGATTTCAGCTCTGCCTGTATTGAGCTGTGAGACATTAAATGTGATTTCCTCAAACAGAAGGAGGCACTGACTGACAGTGTGGTCCCTAGCATCCCTTCCAGCTCTGGTTCCATTTCTGTCTCTTCCCAATTTGTCATTAGCGTTCACTCTGTCAGTTCCACTCTACGGCTTTTCTAACCCACAGCAGTGACAAGCCCCCATGGGGACAATGGCAACATTATACTTTGAAGTTGTGTTTGGACCCCCTATCTGTTTATGACACTTTTTACCTGCCTTTTAAAAACTTGGTTTTTATTTTATGAAAAAACCCCAAAATTTCATATCAAAATAGTAAGAAAATACCAATAGTCAATACACTGTGTATCATTCTCTTGCAAGTACTCAGTAGTACAAAACCTTCTCAATAAACCAAGGAAAACTAGCAGTGTAAATGAGACAAATTAGCATATGTATTAAAATATTTTTGAAACAATGAAGTGAATAATTTAGAGAATTATTTGAACTGCTCCCTAGGGGCTGAGGAGATAACTCAGTGGAATAAAAACTTGCCTGGCAAGTGTAAGGACCTGAGTTCAATTCCCAATTCTGTAAAAAAGAAAAAGAAAAAGGAAAATTAACTGCCCCCTCTATGTGCCTTTCTCTATCTCAACTTGGGCCCTTTAAAATACTCACTGAAAGAGTAGCTTACCTAACAATGGGAAACTAAAAGAACCAGTGGTAGAAATTCACTCTTCTCCTGGAAACCTGAAATAGTCTTTTTGGGTTTTCTTGTTTGTTTGTTTGTTTGTTTCTTTTTGTTTTGTTTTTCAGAACAGTGGATCAAACTCAGGACCTTGCACTTTCCAGGCAGTGCTCCTGAGCCCCTGAAATAATCTTACCAAGATACTCAGTTCATCTCTTAGGTCATGGTTTTATGCCCCAGGTCCTAGTGAGAAGCTGGGAGGTTTAAATCAAGTACAGTTAGTGAGAACCTGTTAATGTAAGGGAGATAGCAGAGACAGAGTGTGGGGAAGAGCGTAAACTGTATATCAAGAGTAGATCTGGAGTGGAGGACCATGAGAAAGAGATAGAGGGAAGCCAACGCTCTTCCAAAACTTACCAGCTTCCCTTATTGGATTCTCAACTAAGACTGGTCAGGAAAGGTCAGTTGAAATGAAGTTATGGAATAAGAAGCCCAATGGCTTGAGGACATTGTGTTTAATGTGATGTATGGCTCAGATACAAGGCAACACTGCCATTGTTAGTGGAATGAGTAGCTAAACAGCACCCTGAAGACCTGTGTTCTCATCCAACCTCTGCTACTTACAGGCTGTGTCAGTGTGCACATCAGTTTCCCCAATAGCAGAATGGTGGTTTTAGCCTAGAATCCTGGTTGTAAATACTCTCAGAGTATTTACTCTTTGCTTTACCTGAGTATTTACTCGGTGACTCTTTACCTTTCTTCTGTCTATCTCCTATTTTAAGTCAAGGCCTCTCCAGGGCAAGAGCTCTGTCTCCTCTATTCAAGGAGATTGATGAGCAGTGATGCAAGGACCTCAGTAAAGTAGAGTAAAATGGTACCATACATCTGTCATCTCAGTTACTTGGAGGCTGAGGTAAGAGGCCTGTGAATTCAAGGCCAGTCTGAGCAACTTAAAGGGAAGGGACATAGCTCAGTGATAGAACATTTGCCTAGTATGTTTGAGGTCTTGGACTCAGCCACCACCACTATGTTGCTGACTACCAATTTGGACCCAGAGGCAGGTCCTAGAGAGCCAGCTTGACCCTTCATCAGCTCTCAGCCTCTCCTGACCAAATCAGGATGTCCTTGGACCAGGCTGATACCCTTACTCAAACTCACCACCCAAGGATGTGTGTAGCTTCTTTGATTTTTCTTTCAGGATCACAAACTTTGGGTCTGTCCCTCCTTGGCAGGAGGGCTTGATGGAGAAAAAGTTGTGTTAATTTTTATTTCCTTTAGTGTCCCATACCACTACTTTGCACAGTCTGTCCCTTCCCCAGACTAAATCACCCAGGTGAGCTGCCAAAAGAAAAACAAATCAACTTGGCTTTCACTTTATTAGGCTAGAATATTAGGTGTAAGTCAGTCTCAGGTCTCAGGAATACTGAAATTGTGAGGAAAACATCTGCAGCCATCTCTTGGGACTTGAGGGGCTCTAGAAAGCTGTCACAGTACCTATCTTATCAGCCTATCTAATCTCCCGAGATCTTAGTATGGTTTTAGGATTTGTGTTGTCACAAGATGTGACAGAAGCTGAGGCCTAGGAAAGGAAAGCAACATGTCCAAAGTCACAGCTGAATCAAGAGAGCTTCCTGGGTTTCCATTACTTGCACAGCAAAATAAGGGCGCTTAGGCTGAGTGAACTCTGAGGTTCTTCTAGACACTGCTCTACAAAAATAAAACATCTACTACAATCTGTGGCACATCTAGCACAACAGACTGTGTGAGGTTCTCCTTTACTTTTCATAATAGACCATGCTGCAGACAGTGTTAATAGTGTTAATTCTATACTATATTTATACCTGTCTATCCCAATAGATTCAATTGGTAATACATCATTTTTTTCTATCAAATGTCAACTGTCATTCTATTGCAGACATCATTCCGTTGAAGTCCTGGAAGATTCCTGTTAAGGCAGTACCTTTGAGAAATGGCATGTGTTGGGCCTCAAACTAAGTTTTCCATGAAGTCACCCAGTTGAGACATTCTGATCCTGGAGTTGGGAAACAGTAATCAGATGCCCCTTGGCCATTGCATGGTTCTTGTAACTGTAACCTTATGCTAGCCCTACCTAGCTGTTGCAGGAAGGCCAGGGGAAGTGAGAAGGGTGAGAGCCCACAGCAAAACTATTACACAACCCTTAGGAGCTGCCCTTAGGTGGCCTACTGTGGTTTCAAAGTTTGTTCTGTATGTCTATTTCTCTTTTTTTTTTTTTTTTTTTTTTTTTTTTTTTTTTTTTTTTTTTTTTTTTTTTTTTTTTTTTTTTTTTTTTTTTTTTTTTTTTTTTTTTTTTTTTTTTTTTTTTTTTTTTTTTTTTTTTTTTTTTTTTTTTTTTTTTTTTTTTTTTTTTTTTTTTTTTTTTTTTTTTTTTTGCTTTTTCTCCATTTTCCAACTGCAGACTTTTCCAGAAACTGAGTAGGAATACACTGAGTGTATCCGGAGACATCCCGAAGAGGCTGAGGGACTGAACAGTCTTGACGTACCCACAAGGATATTCGTGAAGCTGTCTTATTGCTCCTGCTGTTTGGTGAGTTTTTAAGGCTCAGGTTGCCCTTCCTTTACCTTGTCCTTTAAGACCCCATTTCCAAGTATACCTCATGACAATTGCTACACTGGAAAGGGATCCATTACCTAAACAAAAAAAGAAACTACAGCAAATGTATTTGCATCTCAAAATTTAAAAAAATCTTAATTCTCCTAAGCATAATGAAAATATATGTTCATGGAAAGCAAAGAAGGGATGGTAACCTTTTTGTTTGTTTCAATTGTGATTAAAAAATAATAAAATTTTCCATCCTAGCCATATAAGTGCATAGTTCAGCTGTGTGAGCTGTTTTCATGTTGTGTGCTACAGATCGCTAAACGTTTCCATCTTGCAAAACTGCAATTCAACATCCATTCTGCAACAACTCCTAATAATGATCTTTTTTTTAATAGAGAAGAAAACTGAAGCCCAAACAGGGACAGTAACAGGGACATTGGGATCCGACCTATCTGTCTTCTACCTATACATGTCTGAGGCCCCTTCTTTCACTCTCATGTTAGCTGCCTCTCCCTCACACACCTCTTACATCTCACATCTGTCCCTGCTCCCCACTTTCTCATCCTCTCTGCCCTGGCCCAGGATTTATTGATCCTCTTGTTTCAGCCTCCCTAGGGCTGGGATTACAGCTATGCACCACCATACTGGTTCCAGGGCCCTGGGGATCCAACTTGGGGCCTTGTACTTGCCAGCCAGGCACATATGCCCTGGAGCCCCTCTCCAGCCCCATGGTGTTCTTTCTAAGCATAGATATCATTTTATCCTCTAAAAAAATATCATGCCCTTTCTTTTTTTTTTTTTATTAAAGAATTATTTTATTTTATTCTTGTTTCAGAATTTTTGTTTGTTTATTTATTTTTATGGCTGGCTCAGTCTGCCGTGAGGGCAGGGCTGGCACAGCATGTGGTGCTGGGGATCGAACCGTGGTCCCTACAGCCACCCAAGATTTCCTGCCTGGCCCAAATAGCTTTTTTTGTGTGTGTGGGGCCAGGATTTGAACTCATGACCTTGTGCTTGTCAGGCAGGCACTTGTACCTAGGAGCTATCTCCCTGACCCCTCTTCCTTCCTTCCTTCCTTTCTTTCTTTCTTTCTTTCTTTCTTCCTTTCTTTCTTTTGTC
Organism: Myocastor coypus; assembly: GCA_004027025.1. Taxonomy (NCBI): domain Eukaryota; kingdom Metazoa; phylum Chordata; class Mammalia; order Rodentia; family Myocastoridae; genus Myocastor; species Myocastor coypus. The sequence goes on from PVJA010011955.1 coordinate 21,563, forward strand.
TTTTTGAGACAGGGTCTTACTGTGCAGTTCAGGCTGGCCTTGAGCTCACTTTTGTAGCTCAGGTTGGTCTTGAATTCGCACTAATCCTCTTGCCTCAGCCTTCCAAGTGCTGGGATTACAGATGTGCACCAACACACCCGGCATCATTCCATTGTATTTTTAAAATCCAACTAAAGGAGAAAGTTTCAGCTCTGCAGCATAGCAATGAAGAGTCCCCATGATCTGGCTTTCATCAGTTCCTCTAGTCCCACAGCCTGTCTTATCCATTCATGCACCTTATACTCCAGCCTTCCAGTCTTCTAAGTGTCTTGCCCTATGTACTTCCTTCCTTCTTTCCTTCCTTCTTTCCTTCCTTCCTTCCCTCCTTCCTTCCTTCCTTCCCTCCCTTTCTTTTTCCTTCCATCTTGCCAAGACAGGATCTCCTATACAGTCCAGGCTGGCCTCGAACTCACTATGTAGCCCAGGCTGGTGATCCTCTTGCCCCAGCCTTCAGAGTGCTGGATCACGGGCATGAACTACAAATTTGACTTACATGCTTTCTGATTGACTTATCTTTATTCATCTCTTTGATTCTCTATCTCCTAAAAATCTCTGAATGTCTAATTTGAATGCCTTCCTTGTGAATATTCTCTGACCCCTGAACAGAAATCATAATTTCCGCCTTTAAGCCTCAGTAGCTCTGGCTTGTAAACTACATTAACTTAGATTACGATCCCCTGAGGACAAGGATTGTGTTTGAGGTTCCCCAAGGTCCCAGCACAGGGACTGTCCCAGTGCTGATGGCTGGCTGTGTGATTTACTGAGTCATACGTTTCATTGTGATGCTCCTACTTGCCATTGCCTATGTCAGGAAAGACAAATTTCTTGCCAGCCAAAAGGAGGAATAGACAAGAACCTATGTACTGTATTGTAGTAGATGGCAGGGGGCTGCCAAAGACCTTGCAGGAAATGTGGACCAATCCTTGGGGGCTGCAGTATTATTTGGATTCTTCCCCTAACTTCTGCAATCATAGAGCCACTTATAAATATTTATCACAGGCAGAACTATCATCTTTGCTTGGAAGAGACTTCATAGTTAATAATCATTGTTAACTTTGGTTGTTGACAGTTGTACCTACATGAAGGAGGACTTTGGCACCAGATAGTGAATTATGGATGTTTGGCTGGTAGAGAAGCCATGAAAGTAGGGGTTTTGCTGTTGTTGGGTTTTTTTTTGTTTTTTTTTTTTTTTGTGATACTAGGGATTGAAAACAGGACCTTATGCTTGCCAGGCAAGCACTTTTTCCACTGAGCTTCGTCTCCAGCCCAGAAGTAGAGTTTTGAGAGAATAACATTCTGTCTAAGGGCAGTGTTCTCAGACAGGAAAGCACTCCACCACTCTTGGGGCAAAATACCTTAGAGAAAGAATAGTCCCTAGACTTAAGGGAGAGAGGTAGCTTTGCTGATCAAGAACATGTGGTCTGATGGTATATATGAGTACAGCCACACATTGCCTTATATATAAGTGCTGGGGGAAGGAAAGGCTTACATAGTAAAGCTTATAGAGTATCACTGGGGGATGGGAAGCAGTGGATACACACTTCCCGGCAGAAGTAGGTGTGGAGCCTTGTTGAATGGGAATGATATTTTTTTCAGAGATAAGAATACAAACTGTCTTTGTATGTTTTCCTATAGTATAGATTAAGAATCCTTGAGAGGAAAGAAAGGAGCATTTGTCATCACTTATTGAATGCCAGGTACATTGTGACTTTTTTTCCAAAGGCAGGGCAGTTGAGGCACAGGTGCCTCCTCTCCCCAGGGCAGGCAAATCTCACGTCAGACTGCGTGCTCCTCCTATTCCCTCCTCAGGCTCAGCTGTTCTCTTCTGCAGTGTCAGCAGCAGTCATCAGCCTCTCTGTGCTCTCCCAGGCATCCCTTGCCAGCAAAATTTCCCCTGAAGAGTTATGAATGACTAAACTGTTTGGGATGTAAGATATTTAAGAGACCAAGTGAGCCAGCCTGTGGTTTTAGATAGATGAGAGTTAAGCCACCTTCTTTAAATGATGTGCTGAAAGGGAGAGGTTTTTTGTTTCTCATTGGCTCTACCAATGAGTTACATCCCCTGACTGAAGGGAAGTTCTGTCAAATGTCTTTTTAAAAATCTTTATTTATTCTTAAATTATATTAATTTTAATGAGAAAGAAGTAACAATGAGACAGTTTTCAAACAGTTAGTAGGACAGTTCCAATAATTAATACATTGCATATTGTTGTCTTCATAGTAGTTGTTCAGAGTACAAGATGCAGACATGGTGTCTTTTCTAAACACTATTAGTACAAATCTTTCTTCTCATTGAACTAAGATAAAGTATTTGTATATAGACCATAATAGTAGTGGGTTATCAGCAGAACTGACAATGTCAGAAGCTGTTGACATCAGCCTTTTACAGCTCTGCATATTAATATGGCTTTACTTTTTTTTTTGCTTTACTTTTTATATCTCATGGTTAAACTTTTCTGCTGGATGGTTAAGATCAATAGAATAAAAAATGTAATTTTTGTATCTAACAAGGGCAGTAAAATCCCCTCAGGATTTATCCTGAAACCATATACAGTGTTTTGTAGAACTTTTGTCAGTATCAGCCATCTGAATGAGTCATGGCCATTGCTTGACCAATTTGCACTCTGTGAAAGCTCAAGAGAATGTTTTCTCTCCAAATGTCTTCTAATGGTGCCACACAGCCCTGTTTAGTTTGGGATGGAGGCAGAAGGAGCTCTAAGCTGGCTATCAGAGAATAGGACTATTTTGTCTGTACTTCCAGCATTCTCTGTGACCATGGGCAAGCTGCTTATTCCTCTGGGCCTTAATTTCTCTGTGCAAACAACAGAGCACATTAGATTAAATAATCCCTGAGGTCCATTTTGCCTAAAGTTCAGTAACTTACAGAATCCAAAGAAAAGAGAGTTAATATGAGTTACAATGGTTAGGGAAAACTTTATTCCATACTTGTTTACTTATTGTTTATTTTTGCAAGACTAGAGATTGAATGCAAAGCCTTTTCACCAAGCTATAGCTTCAGTCATTTCAATTTTTTATTTTGAGGCAGTGTTTCACCAGGTCACTAAATTGCCCATGCTGGGCTTGAAGTTGTGCTTTTCCTGCCTCATCCTCCCAAGTGCTAAGATTACAGACATGGTGGCTTAAGGAGAGCTGTCACCAGTGCTTACTTGCAGCAGTGAGTAAAACGGATATAGTCATTGCCTTCACTGAGGTTGAAATCTGCTGTAGAAAACAGACAAGCAAGTAGTAAGAATAATCTGTGATGTTGATATTCTAGCTGGGGTCTGAAGAGCGGGGAGATCACTCAGGCTCCAGGTAACAGAATTCATCCCTCCCTCTTTCTTCTTGCTAGCAGAGAATCCTGCAGTTTTTCTCACCTGAGTTTTGTTGCTATGGAGACTACCAACAGGACTGAAACCTGGTATGAAAGCCTGCATGCTGTGCTAAAGGCTCTCAATGCCACACTTCACAATAATTTGCTCTGCCGGCCAGGACCACAGCTAGGACCAGGGCAAGTCAACCAGACTGAGGAGCGGCGGGCAAGCCTCCCTGGTCGTGATGACAACTCCTACATGTATATTCTCTTTGTCATGTTCCTGTTTGCTGTCACTGTGGGCAGCCTCATCCTGGGATACACTCGCTCCCGAAAAGTGGATAAGCGTAGTGACCCTTATCATGTGTACATCAAGAACCGTGTGTCGATGATCTGACACAAGGTGGTCAGGAATGGTAGATGATCAAGACACTTGAAGGTTGGCAGCTGGGGCTTCCAGAACTCTATTATGGATCACACCAGACTCAGGTTCTCTAAAATCAACAAGAAACAGTGCTAAGGGAGGTCAGACCTGGACCTTGTGGATAAGGCTTTTTACAAAGACTTTATAAACAGTCGAAGCTCATGAACAAATATAGAGAAGTATGAAAAGATAATGAACAATGACTGGTCCAGCGTCTATGCTACTGGTAGTTGGGAGTTAAAACAAGAGAAGAAGAAATAATATCTGAGGGAAATGAAACAAGAAGAAGCTCTGGGGACACTTTTTATTTTTTTATTTATTTATTTTTTTTTTTTTGTGGGACCAGGGTTCGAACTCACGACCTTGCACTTGCCCAGCAGGCACTTGTGCCTCGGAGCTATCTCCCTAGCCCCACTTTTTATTTTTTATTTCAGCAATGAGGACATTATCTTGTATCACAGATAGGAAATCTGAATAATGTTATTTATATTAATTCACATTTTAAAAACATATTTCACAATTGTGATTTCATTTTTCCCTGAAAGAAAGTAGGGCAAGTACCAAGAGATGCATTTGGGTCAGGGTGGTGCCATGGTTGGAACTCAAGAGCTTTGGTCTTGCCTTAAGCTTTTAAAAACTCAGTGCCACACAGGTATGAATCCAACACTATCTATCCATTTTTTCTAAAGAAAAAAATTCATAATTATCTCAATGTTTCAAGTATTACAACAATGTATCAGCACTTAAAATGTGCTTGGGGGGGCCTGGCAGGATGGCTCAGCGGTCTAAAGCGCCTGCTTAGGAAAGCTTGGGCGGCTGCAGGGACTGCAGTTCGATCCCTGGCACCACATGCTGTACCAGCCCTGCCCTCAGGGGAGGCTGAGCTGGCCATAAAAAATAAATAAACAAACAAAGTTCTGAAACAAAATAAGATAAAATAAAAAATCCTTTTAAAAAAAATGTGCCTAGGGTCCTTCTTAGCATCTTAAGGAGCCCATAAAAGTGCAGGCCCTGAACGTTGAGTCCTGCTAACTCTGCGGCCTTGTGTCCCTTGAGCTGCTTCCCAGTACTCTTCTCAGATGCATCAGAAATCATGAAGTTTTCACTACCTCTAGAGCAGCTTTTTTTTTTTTTTTTTACTTTGATTGAATTCTGTGAGGAGTTGAAATCTGCTTTGAGAAGATTATAATCATATCTAGGTGACTATCATGTTGAAAGATACAGAGTGTGATAGGCAAGGTACATGGTTCAATAGGAGAACCAGCCCTGACTCTGGTACTAAAGTGGTATGTAGCCTCAGGTGGAGCACTTTTCTCTGGCCCTTTTCTCTTATATACGCAATTAAATAGACTTGAAAGTCTTTGAGTCTCTCAGTTCTGATATTCATATACATTAGCTTGAACCGTATAAAATGACTTTGTAGATCAAAAATAATGAAATAGTTTCACACAGTTCAACCTCATTCATGCAATGTGGGAATGAATTCTTTACAGAACTTTTCCCCAAATTCCAGACTAGAATCACTCACTGTTTTATTTGTCTGATTTCGTTTAAGAGATCTGTATGATGTCCCCAGTAGGCTTCATTATAATATACATATTTGTATATAGCAAAACTCTGAAAGAATATTTTATAGCAGCTATCTTTGTGAAACAGGATTATGTGTGATTTTTCTCTTCTACTTTATATATGTATGTAACATTTAACTTACCTGACTGTAAGTATATCACTTGTATAATGTGGGAAATCTACTCTGAAAAAAGAAATAAAAATAAACATTCCTGTGTTTCTGGAGTGGAGGCTCACAGAACGTGTGTGTATTCTCCCCTGACAAGCAGTTCTGCAGAGTGATGGACAATCTGCGTCTAGCTCCATGTGTGCTTCCTCTTTTTGAGGGATAAAGTGGAGACCTCTTTAAAGAGATATGAAATACTGGTAAAACAGAATTTTGGTTCTGGTTTTAGGAGATGGGGTCTCACTGTGTAGTTCAGGCTGGCCTTGAACACACAATGTAGCCCAGGCTGGCCACAGACTCATGGTTATCCTCCTGCTTCAGCTTCCTGAGTGCTGGGATTATAGGTGTGGTACTATGCCCCACATGAGACAAGAGGTTTTTTTTGGGGGGACGGGGGTACCAGGGATCAAATTTGGAAACTTGTGCTTGCAAAGCATGCACTTATGCCACTGAAGTATCTCCCTGGCTCAGGAAAAAGGTTTTGTTTTCTTTTTTTGTTTTGTTTTTACCTTTTTGAGACAGGGTCTCGCTATGCAGTTGAGGCTGGCCTTGAGCTCACTTTTTGTAGTACAGGCTGGTCTCGAACTCATACCGATCCTCCTGCCTCAGCCTCCCAAGTGCTGGGATTACAGGCATGAGCCACCATGCCCAGCTAGGAAAAAGATTTTTGAAGCTTGTATTTCACAGGATTATAGCGATTACCCATCCCCAAATCCCAAATAAAATATGAAGTACAACTAAGTATAAGCATGGTCAGGTGATGAATGTTACAAGGGTTTTGAGAAATGAGTGTGTATCTCCTTACTTCGACTTTCACTAAATAAAATGTTAGAATCTTAAGGAGACATATTTAAACATTCTAATATGCTCCGCCATAGGCACTCCCACCCTGCCAGCCCTCCCTCAAATCTGTATCCTGTTGTCTAGGACCTTTCTCCCTTTGTTCATCAGTCCATCAGATCTTTATCTGTACAGGTTTTGCCCTCTGCTGGCCACATCGTTGCATGTCACCTTATGCCCCAGGCAGAAATTCAGTTCAACTAGACATCTGAGTTCAGTGTCTGTGCCAAGCACTCCTGTAGACACACTTGTAATATACACATAAACAAAATAAAAGAAGAATTCCTGGCCCTAATACTTAATAGCGTTTTCTATGTGTCTAAGCTCAGGTCTGAACAGTTTACATTTTTATTCACTCATTTAGTTTTTTAAAAACCCTCATAATGACCCTGTATAGCAAATATTTCTTACAGTTACTTCAAAAGAGTGCAGTTGTATTCTCTCTAGCTGCAGGTTTATTCAGCCTGTGGTCCACTGTTTTTCTGGCCTCTTAAAATTTTTTTTTTATAATTTTAGGGACAGTGAGATAGCTCAGCAGACTAAGTGCCTGCATAGGTAAATACAGGGACCAGGGTTCAAGCCCTGGAGCCACATGCTGGGCAGCCTCACCCTTGCATGTGCTGAGCCTGCTCTGAGTCTGGGCATGATGGCACATGTCTGTAATCCCACTGCCGGTGAGGCTGAAAACAGGAGGATTGCTGTGAGTCCGAGCTGCATAGTGTGTACCAATACACACAACGTCACAATTTTTAAAGTTTTAAAGGACATTTATTACTCATATGCATTTTATATGTAGTATACATTTTATATGTTGTATACGGCAATTCTGCCTTCCTTAAAAAACTAAGGGAGAAAAGTGGCAGGCCTCAGATTAGCCATGCCTGATGGTGCCTCCAAAACTCACCTTCAATCCGCATTAGTCCTGTGGCACTCTGCCCAGAATGCAGATGTGAAAGTCCCTACAGACTCTGGCCATTGCATGCTAAGAATGCTATAGAATGAATGAGAAAGTGATTCGGGAAAGTGAGGAAGAGAACTGGCACCATAATGCTGGGTTCTTAGAAACAATCTGAGATAGGCATTTATTGCTGAGTATTTTGCAGGAAAACTCCTGCAAAGAAGAATAAATTAGACTGGGAATGGAAACAAGCCAGACTGCATCTCACGTGTAGTCCATATGTAATGTGGAGCTGTCACATATATCTGGGATATAAACCACATGGGGGAATATATACCTTCTTGAGGCGAGGAAACTGTTACATCTCCAAATCAGTCAGTCATTGTTTGTGAGCCACCCTGCCAGGTCAGGAAGCTAAGAGGAGGGCTTCTGGGTCGGTCTGTCTGTCTGTGACTGTGGATTGAACCCTAGACATACTGAGCTACATCTTCAGCCCCTTAAAATTTTTTTTCAAATGGGTTCTCACTAAAATGCTGACTTTCCAGGCTGGACTTGAACTTGCAATCCTCCTGCCTCAGCCTCCTAAAGTGCTGGCACTACAGGCATGTACCACCATGCCCAGATCTAAAGCTCAATGTTCCTTTCCTTCCTTCCTTCCTTCCTTCCTTCCTTCCTTCCTTCAATGCTTGCCTGCCTGCCTGCCTGCCTGCCTCCCTGCCTGCCTACCTTTTTTTGAATCACGGTGTCACTATGCAGTTTGGGCTGGATTTGAATTCACTATGTATCCTAGGCTGGCCTCAAAATCCCAGTTATCCTCCTCCCTCAGCCTCCTGAGTGCTGAGATTACAGGTATTCACCATCAAGAACAGCATCTGAAGCTCAATATTCTTTTTGTCGGTCTGTCTGTCTGTCTGTCTGTCTGTCTGTCTGTCTGTGACTGTGGATTGAACCCTAGACATACTGTGATTTTCATCACAGAGTTGGGGCCATCTTTTGTGGCTGTCCTTTTTCTACCGCATGTGGGGATAGTTAAGAAAGGCATACCAAATTAGCAAAAACAAGGTAAGTACCAGAAATCATGACAGATAGACACCAATGTAATGGCCAAGAGCAAGGGAAGTATTCATAGATGTGTCTTAGAGGAAATGGGATTTGACATAGGATATGAATAATTGGTAAAATTTGGTTAGGAGGTCCACTACAATATGGCCCAAAGCCCGTGTTCCAAGGAGGTAGATGGCTGTGCTCTACTTGCTTATTCAGGGACCTAGGCCACTGACTGCCATCTTAGCATGTAATGGCCAAGGTCTCTTTGGTTAAAACATTTCTCTTTAGTGAGCAGAAACAAAAAACACAAAGTACAGAGCCAGATGCTTACTCTTCAATAAGAGGGCAAAAGTTACATGCATCTCTTTTGTTCAGATCCACAGACGAGAGCTTAGGCCACAACAAGCTGCAAGGGGAGCTGGTACATGAGTTTCCCAGCTGAATAGTCATGTGTCATACAAGTGTCCGTCACTGTGGAGAAGAGAGTAGGTTCTGATGGGCAGATTCAAGCTTAAGAGGCTTTCACCCTACCATCCTCGTTCCTACAAGGACTATCAAGATCAAAGCATTTAGAGCCTTGCCAATAAGGGAGAAGTGTTGTTACCCAGATTAGAGCATATTTTCAGGGGGACTACAGGGGGAGCCTCATAAGTATAAATGACTAAGCCTGTCTTGGCAATGTGATTTGTTTTCACCTCCTTTTTTTTTTTTTTTTCTGGTGCCACCGAGTCTTGTCTCTGCTTGGTGAAATGGCAATATTATAATACTGGCTTAAACCTAGGAGATATAGACAAAGCCAACCTTTTATAGGAAGAATCCTGTTTCAAGTGTCACTAAGAAACCAAGAACATGATCTGCTGGATGAAATTAGACACCCCATCTCTGCCAGCGTTAAACTGTGGCAGCAAATAAGCTCTTGGGAATAAGGGAATCAGAAATAAGTGACCAGAAAAGAGAAAAGAAAGGAAAACTACTATTTGATGAACAACTACGTGCCTCACCTTTCATGTCCCTGAGCCACAAGGAAGTATTTCACCAAGGTCACACCCCTCCTTGAGCTTCCCAACCAAGACGGATGCAGGGATACAAAGGTCTGGCTCCATCATCTTAATCTGGGACAACCCCAAGGAGCACTCTCAGCTCCAGAACAGCCCACAGGGTCAGCTGAGGCTTCACAGATAGCCACGTTATTTGGTGGCTTCTTCCTCTCGCCACTTTTGTGCCTTCATTTCTTTACTCATGTCTTTCAAAACACTGCCCCAAAGAACCTCTGCCAACAGTTTTCTCATCTTTCAGTTTCCAAGGGAATGAATTTTTCTATTAAAAACTGTGCCCTAACACTGAGCCTGTTCCAAAGTTGGTACTGTATCCATAATGATGAAAGAACGTGTTGGTAGAATATAGACGAAGGCAAATAGTGGCTCTAGAAAACCAAAAAGAAAAGAAAATGATAGACTCGGTATAGAAAACATCCAGGTATACTCATTAAGAAGAACCAGCCACTAGAGGGCCTAGCACTACAGCTCTACAAATCTGCTTCTCCTGCACATAGAATTTTGCTTTTGACCTGGCAGATATCCAGCATAATGGGAGAAAATGTTGTTAGTTCATTATGTCCTTCTCTTTTACACCAGTGTCTCTCAGCTTGTTCCAATACCCTATTACTATGCTTTCTGTGCCATTACATATACATATATGTGGTAAGCTTATTACCACAAATCAAGCCTCCTGAAGTCTTCTATCTCATTCTGTGCTCTCATTGTTCTCAAAGGGTTCTAAAACTATGAAATGTGGAATTGCAAGTATGTGATTGTGATGCTTCTCACCAAGGAATGGAAAGAAATAGTAACATAATCTGCTGAATTCTACTTCCTCCCCTCCATTTGCAGTGAGGATCAGATACACAGGCTTAGATACAAAATATAATGACCAAGAGAAAAAGAGGCCCTGTGAGCCTTCGTAGAAGATTAAGAGTTTGAGAACATTGTGTAATTGAGTGAAATAAATTAATTGTATGCTGTGGTTTTAGTAAAAGACTTAAGGGAAATGTTCGTTTATACACATTTGGTCCTCTGGAAGTTGTGAGACTTTCCTTTAGGGCTACTTGCATGTTTCTATTTCTAGCATTTAACTTTCTGAAAGGGCAGAGTTATGTTGCCTGGGAGATGGAAAACTCTAAGGCCTACAGGGAGATGGGTTCTTCAAACCTGGAGGATGGTGTGGTAGCAGGGCTTGTATTTGGCCCAAGTGTCCAGCCACCCTCATGTCTCTGGCAGTGATCACTACAAGGACATTGGAGAATGGGTTTCAAGCCAAGGTATTGGTAGGCAGAATGGAATGAATAGATGGCTGTTTTGAGTAACCAGGCCAAAAACCTGTGCCTGGTACACACTTTCTTGGACAATGAGCATCTCACAATATGATTATAATGGAGTAATGACAAGTCCCCAGGATATCAGATTGGGTAATCCCTGGGATTTCTACATCTTCAACAAAGCTCTGAAACTGGATATCCTACAACGTGGAGATGGAAGTAAAGTTAAATTTATTCTGATTTGAATTAGAAAAACAAAAGTTTAATTTGATTTGATCCTTAAAAAAGTAATGTAATCTTATTGTGTTTGTTATTAAACAAACAAAATGAGTTACATTATTTGGAGCTCTAATAGAAAATCTAGTTGTTCCAAGTTAGTAAGAGAATAATAATAACCTAATAAGGAATTACTATGTATTAGGCAATGCATCATTTTATTTAGTCCTCACAATGTAACTGTGAAGTACACTAAAACTCAGAAAGGTCAGGTGGGCTGCCCAGGGTTGCACTGCCAGTAAATGTCAGAACCCGGTTCATCAGATCTCATGTCTTAACTCCTAGAGCCATTCATTCCCTGACATGTAGTCCATTACTCATTAATTCATTTAGCCAGACTTGCACTCAGACAGTGAATGGGATTAATATAATTACTTTGTTAAACACTGAGACAGATCTAGTAGAGGTTTAAAGAACAAAAGAATCTTAGAATCCTAGAATGTTTGCACTGGCTGCTGATATAGTAGGAAGAATATAGCTTTAGAGCCAGATGGACTAGACTGGAATCCTGGCTCTGCTATTTGCACCCCATGTGACCATGGGTGATTTATTGCACCTCTCTGACTCTCAGTTTCCATATATGTATAGTGTGCAATGTAATGTACATACATTCTCACTAGACTGCAAAGAGAGGAGACAATATTACACAGCACTAACTACATAATTTTCAAGGCCAGTACAAAATGAAAGATAAAGGATCCCTTGTTCAAAAACTAGGAATTTTAAGATGGTGAGAAGGGTATTGAACCAAGTATAGGGCTCTTCTAACTACATAGCCCTGAGGACATGAGCAGTATCTGCCACAAAATATGTTGTAATAAATTGTAGTCCTATCTTCTGCCTAGATCACTGATTCTAACCTCTCCTTTAGCGGATTAGAAAATTGCAATATGGAAGTTAATGGTAGAGGATTCTATCTTACTATGTGTTGTTCCCAGCATTTCTAAAGTGTATTCTATATGATAATTATAATTGTCCCATGAATAAAAGTTTCCATAGGTCAGTGAGTTTGTAAAACATGGGGTTAAAGTTAACTAGACATCTTTTGCAGAGCTCATTAGAGACGTTCCTCTTTGCAATAGGAATCTCCATGGCAGGCACATAATATGGAACATTGCCTAGAAGTATTTGATATGGAATCCTTTTTCAGAAGCATATTAAGTATCCCTTAAAACCCTTTTAGAAATGCTGTTCTACGTACTGCTTTCATGCAGTGGAAGTTTCCATGGGTTTTGATCTGTGGGGTGTGTTTTTTCTTACTCTAAATTAGAAGCAAACATATTCCTTCCATTAGGCCTTTGTGTTGGCATCCTTATCCCAGCTGACTTGGGAGCCTTGGGATATAAAAAGTAATGAAATCCAGATTCCAGGAAAAACATACTGGTTTAGAGTCACCAAGTTTCACACAAAAGGCAGATCTAGTATGTCCCTTTCCCAGGAGTAGGAATACAAAGACAAAGCATACACCATGACCCCCAGCATTCTTTCCACTCTGGGTAATTTGCTTACAGTTACTACATCCCTAGAGTAATAGCTAAAGTCCCATACAAAGTCACACAAGAAACTAGAATCTACTAGCCATTTGATCTACACTGATTAATTCATCTGTTTATCCTTTTTTTTTTTACAATGGATCTCACTATGCAATAGTTTAGACTAGGCTTGGACTCACTCTGTAACTCAGGCTGGCCTCAAGCTCCTGGTATTCCTTCTGCCTCATCTTCCTAAGTGTGAGGATTACAGGCACCACCATGCCCAATTACAGCCCTTTGTTTTTATCGAATACATTTTTTGCATCAAATTAACCTCTCCCATTGTGAAATAATGAACATTTAGGTTTTATCTGTAGCACTCTATTTCAGACTCTTTTTTTTTTGTCTTTTTGAGACAGGGTCTCACTATGCCTCTTTCAGACTCTTGAAAATCTCTACGAAACATAGTTTAAAAACAGAGTAGATGATCACTGTAGTTGTTTTTAGCTCCATTGGTCTATGGTTCAAATTTATATGTGGTCTTGTAAACTCTTGCCTCCTTTGGTTAATGAAGCACCTAGGTACTTAAGAAATGTTCGTCTTAATTTCTGAGGCTCAGGAAGTGATTCTCACATCCTGCGCTGATGAGATGGTAGGACTCTTCTGCAGCCGTCAGTACATGGAACCCACTATATGGAATGTGCAGAGGGAGACTGCCTTCCTGACGCTCCTCATAGTGAAATTTTCACCTGGGCTTCTATGGTGAAATAACTTTTGACTAACTGAGTTTTTAGTAAAGTAGTTGCACATTTTGCTGATTTCTTCTTATACCCTATTTTCTCTACAAATACCTAAACAGAAGCCAAAAAACATAATTATGAGTCATCTGGAGAAAAATAGATTCACCCAGAAACCATGATATTGAGAATAAATCAGCCAGGCAGGTTTAAATAGCACATGGTTTCCTTATATGAGAAACTCAAAGTACAAATAATGTACAAAGCAAAACAGAAGATAGATGATAGGAAATAGAGAGAAAGACCCTTTGATAATGGCAAGGGGACTGGGAGACAGGAGGCAGGGGAGAAAAGGGGAAGTAAAAAGAATTGAGATGAATTACATGCGTGTACTGAATCCCCACAATGAGTATGATCATTATGTGCTACAAGTATAAACTAATTTTTTTAAGCTAAAGATAGCTATAAAAAATCAGTTGTATTAATTCTCATTTGAGGGTATCAGTATGATTCACTGGAGGTAAATAAAAAGTGAAAGTTAAAGAAAAAGAAACAAATTTGTACAATAAACCTAATGTTGAATTTAGACTTATTTTTCTTTGATTTTGAAGATTCCATCACTCAGAGGGCTTTCAGGTTAGCTCAGTGGTTTAAGCGCCTGCACAGACAATCCCAGTCAAGTTCAGAGTAAGGCAGTTACCATACCCACCCTTAAGGCAACCTGAGCCAGCAAACAAACAAGCAAAAAAAAAAAAAAAAACCCTCTGTCACTCAACTCCTATTGCTCATCTCCTCACTTTCTTTAGAATGAGCTCTCTCCTGAAAGAGAACTAAAGCTCCCATAAAAAACAGACTGCTGCGGAATTGCACCTTTTTCTGATAGGTTGGAGTGCCCATTTGGGCCATCTAAGAAGTAGACACCACAATGGAATAAATGTGTGAAGTGTGCCAGGGATCTATAAAGGATAAGGACATGAGACAGTTAGGGTAGGCTAAAAGACTCCAATTGTGATGCACATCTGACATGAGTTTTAAAAGAGGAAGGAAGGAGAGAAGCAGGATTTGGTAGGAGTGTCACACTCTGATACATTCCCAGCCATTGATGTAGACCAGAGATGACCCACTGAAGGTACTGTGCTGTGCAAGAATAACCTGGCTTTCAATGGTGCAGTGCTCATTCAATGGCATGGAGAAAGCATGGAGTGGGGGCTCACTATATGGCCGAGGCCAGCCTCCAACTCCTGGTATTCCTTCTGCCTCAGTTCCCCAAATGCCAGAATTACAGGCACCACCATGCCCAACTATAGGGATCAGGATTAGGATAAACAGCACAACAGAACCCAGAAACACTGTATTAGATTCTACTGCAGCTAGAATCCAATGCATGCCCTCCTCCAGGGGTATCCCCTCTGCAAGATCCGGGCAGTGTCCTTCCCATAGCTGCCATACTGTATATACCCACACTGTGAATTCTGAAAGCAGGCATAATTGAAACACAAGATGAAGCCCATTGAGCATATTTATTATAAACACTTATTGAATATATAAGATATATCACAGAAGGCACTGAAGTATAGGCCTATCTCTCTGGTGAAATAAAATTTTAAAAAGAGCTAATTTGGGAAGGTTTCAGGCAATTGGGAGAGTTTTTATGATCATTACGTGAACAAAAGGCATGTCTTAATAACCTCTGTTATACATTAACACTGTGTACAGCTTAGTAAGAAAGAAGTAATCCTTAGGGAGCTCAAGGCAAGTTTGCAATAAAATATCCCTCATCCTTGAGAATCTCAGAGCAGACTTTTAAAGACTTTTCATGCCTATCACTGGATGCTCCAAGGAGGTGAAAACCTTGTTGTAGAATTGGCCTAGAGGTTACCAGAGGGAGCTTGAAACTGATCTGGCAGCCAACTGGGCGGTTCAAGGGCATGCTCCACCCCTAGGGCCCTGTCAGCCAAGATTCAGAATCTACTGAGAAGCAGGCCCAACACCTGTCACAACTCTTGGATGAGATTCAAAATTCAAAAGAAAGAGAATGAAAGAGAAAGGAATTGGAAAAGAGGGATTTGTAGTTAGACGAGATAAGACAGCAGACTTTTTAGAACCATGCCAAGATTCATCCTAACTTAATCAGCTGGCAAAAAAAAAAAAAAGAAAGAAAGAGAAGAAAAAGTGCCAGTAGTAAAAAATATATTGGTATCTAATATTGCTTGGCTGACCTCTGTTACTTGGTGCCCCTCTGTGCCTTAGTCCTTGGGTCTAATCTGCAGAGCTAAGTCAGACTTCTTACACTTCTTCCCTTTGAACAGTCTAGAATACTAGCAGCTTCCTTAAAATCATCTTGCAAGAACCTGAAGAGAGCTATGGAAAAGAAGAGGAATGAATATATTGAGGACAATTTCCCATGAGTTCATGAATAAGATGTCATAACACAGAATAACATATTTAGCATAACATAAGAACCTAAAAACTTAACTTAATATGCATTGCCAGAAGCAGTAAAGCATGGGAATGAGAGGACCAGGAACATTTTTAAAGTGGAGCTAATTTTATGAACAAGATACCCAGGGCACTGAAATATGACTCTGTTCTATCTTTATATAGAGATGCAATTGGTTGGAGAAGAAAACAGTTCCAACTGTCAGCTGGTTTTAAAAGATCTGAGATCCACATACATTTTATCAACACATGAAACTGCAATGTGACTAAAGCAAATTATGCTTGTGCCTTTACTGAACCTTCTTCCTTCCTCCCTTGTATAACAATCCTTTGGTGCCCTTTCTTTAAATCTGCTACTTATTTGTGTGGTTCTTTTTCTTTTTTCTTTTTTCTTTTTTTTTTTTTTTCCTTTGGTCTTTTTGAGACAGGGCCTCGCTATGCAGTTCAGGCTGGCCTTGAGCTCACTTTGGTAGCCCAGGCTGGTCTAGAACTCGCACTGATCCTCCCGCCTCAGCCTCTCAAGTGCTGGGATTACAGGCATGCGCCACCACGCCCGGCTTGTGTGGTTCTTTTTCTATTTATTGATGGTTTTTTTCCCCTTCCAGGCCCAATATTTTAAGATTCTAAGTTTAACAACAGTGCATGCTCCTTTTATACTGCTTTCATCAAACTAAGAAAATGCCACAGATTAAAAAAACAAAAACAAATAAAAACCAAATGCATGCAATCAAAGGAATGACATGATTAGCAGCCAGTCACAAAGAGGCTATACAATCTTTATCCCTTAGACACTTTTCATTCAGGCAAGGTCTTTCTAGAGGATCAGGTTTTCTCGCCAGGTTTCTTTCTTTTTCAAATAAGCGCCACTGGGAGATAAAGGCCCAAAGCCAAAACTCATAACCTAGTCCCTGGTAAATAAATAGGTCTATGGATATAAAATTACCTGTAGGGACAGAGTGCTCTGGGCTTCATGGGAGACCTGACTAAAGACAAAGGGGACAGGATTGTGGAGTCAGTGTGGACATCAGAGTAGCCACAGGAGGGCTGTGCTGCTTCAGTAAATAATGGCACATGTGGCAGCTGACCCAGTTGTGAAGCAGGCCTGGGGCCCTGTGGGTAGGCCACTTGCTAACTCTGTGCTGTCACAACAGATGCTGCAGATTTATAAATTTTTTTTGAAACATGAAAGCACACTTATTTATTTTTTAATGGAAAATGGAAATATTCTTTTTAAAGTTTCTGATGGAGGAAATATATCATGTTGTATAAATAGATTGTAAGTCAAAGATACAGCATAAATCATAAAACAAAAATTAAAATTAAGTAGAGCCAGTAAGATAGCTCAGTGGTCTAAAGTGCCTGCTTAGGTAAGCTTAGGCAACTGCAGGGACCATGGTTTGATCCCTGGTACCACATGCTGTGCCAGCCCCATCCCCAGGGCAGGCTGAGCCAGCCATAACAGAAATAAATACATAAAGTTTAGAAATTAAATAATATCCAGACATTTAATTAAATATTAATTAAAAGTTAAATTAAACATTTCAAAACAATATTCCAAAATTAAAATTAAATTGAGTCCAACTAAGAGGCCAGAATGTTGTATATCATGAGTCTGTGATCAATTCAGAGAACTCACATAGCATTTGAATAGGTTAATAATGTACAAAAATATCAACTAAGAGAACATTTTCCTGATAGGAAAGAAGCACTAAGAACAAAACATAGCATAACAACTGGGATGGCAAATATATTACCAGCACTGCTAGCAGCTTGAATATAGGGTATTGTACAAAGTTCTAGTATGTCGTGGATGGGTCCGTGACGCCTACTGGTGGTCAGGTTTCACTTGTGGGACTAAACTACTGCTATTTCTTTGACATTCACCTTGTAGACTCAGACAGAATCATGACCTATAGGGAGCAGCAGAAGTCCATTTGCAGAGTATGCTGATGGACATATTCTCCCGCTGTCTACAAAAGAATAATTGAAAGACTGCTGTTGTATACCTCTTTTTCTCCTGTGTTGGACCTATTTGGTGGGTTCTTTCCATTTTCATTCATGGAGTGGTGGTCATTTTTATCCCTCTCTAGAATAACTTTTAGTAGTCTGTGTAGGATTGGTTCTGTTATCATAAAATTCTTTAGGTGTTCTTTGCTGTGGAAGTATTTCACATCTCCATTATACTTGAGAGTTTTGCAGGGTATATCAGTGTGGGTTGAAATGTGTTTTCTTGCAAGACTTGCAGTACTTTGCTCCATGCTCTTCTTGACTTGATGGAGAAATCTGCCATTATTCTGATGGGTTTTCCTTTAAATGTGATCTGTTTCTTTTCTCTAGCAGCTTTTATTTATATAAACTTCATTTATTTATATTATGGCTGCTCAGTCTCACCTGAGGATGAAGCTGGTGCAGCATGTGGTGCCAGGGATCGAACTGTGGTCCCTGCGGTTGCCTAAGCTTGCCTAAGCCGGTGCTTTAGACCACTGAGCCATCTCACCAGCCCTCTAGCAGCATTTAGTATACTATCCCTGTGCTGAATTTCTGGAATAGTGATTATTATACATGTAGGTGTGGTTTTAATTGGGTTGACATTAATTTGGAGTTCTATATGCTTCAGTTACCTGAATGTTGGATTGTTTCCCCATATTTGAGTTTTCTGCTATTACATCTACCCATATTCTTTTTATATCATTTGTACAGACTCCTTTCTCATTGATGCCTATTAGTCTTACTTTGTTCATCTTTGCATCATCTTGCAGATGTTGAATTATTTTTTTCCTGCATCCTAGCTGTTTTTAAGATATCTTTTCTTATCTTTTCACTATATGCAGTGGTGTCTTTAAGGTCTGAGAGTCTATTTTCACTTTCATTTGAACCATTTTGCCAGTTTGTGATTAGGTTTTAATTTCCTATATAGCACATTGAATCTGCTTCATGCATTCTGTTTCTCTCCTATATTGCTCATTCAAGGATTCCATCGTTTTTATTCTCTCCTCCACTTTTTATCAGTGTCTTCTTCAGAAGCACTTAGTACTTCTTTCATTGTAGTTATCATTTCTTTTCTTAACTTCAGAAATTATTTCTGATTTGATTTCCTCTATACCTTTCTGCAATTATTTCTTTACTTCAGATGCTATTATTTCAGAGATTTCAGGTGTGTGATTTCCAGTTTCTCCTATGCTATTGTCTCTGTCTTAGTTTTTACTTGTTGCTGGGACAAATACCCGACACTCGAAATGAAGGAAGGAAAGGTTTATTTAGCTCACAATTACTGGAGGTTTCAGTCCATATTCAGCTGGATCCAAGGCTGAGTGGCGCATGGCAGAGAGCAGCAGTTCATGGCGGTGGAACGGCGACAAAATGGTGACAGAGGCAGACAACCGAACAGGGCAGCAGAGAGCAACAGCTCTAGTCTGTCTTTCTGTCTCTCTTTATATTCCTATCAGGCTCTCTGCCTTAGGATATCTGCCCTAGACCACACCCATAGTCCCAGCTCTACTCAGACCAATAATCCCATCAGTACTGAAACACATAATTCCAGTGACTCATGAGTCAAGTCTCAATCTATAGAAGTCCCCGCCCAATAATTACATGAGGCTTTGGGGGACAACTAGACATAAACCATAACAGTCTCCTATATTTGTTCTTGATGGGTTCAGAGCCTGAGACAGCATTTTGCTCCTTCTCTTTTTCATTTTTGTGTAGCACTGTCTTTTGACCTTTGGTGTAGAGCTTTAGTAGATTTCTTACCTTAGCTCCAGGTCCAGATCTACCAGATTCAAACTCATCCTGGTAGGTGTGGCTTGGGTTTGGCTGCTCTGCCCCACTTCTTCCTGCTGCAGCTCTTGGAGTTGAACTTGTTTTGCTACTCCAGCAAGATGTTCTGCTCCTGGATCAGCTAGGTGGGTCTTGCCTCTAGCTTCTCTGTAGGAAGTTCTCCTGTGGGGTTCCACACCAGGTGTGTGTGATGGATGAAGTTCCACTCACATCCTGGACCTAGGTGCTGGGTTGAATGAGTTTCTGGCAGGCCCTGGGTGTTCTCACTCATATGCTGGGACTGGATACTGGCTCAAATGAATTTCTGGTGGCCCCAGACAGTTTCACTCACAGGCCAGGTCTGCATGCTAGGTCAAATGCAGATCTGATGGGCCCCAGGCGGTCCCACTCACACACCAGGCCTGTGTGCTGAGTCAAATCCAGGTTTAAATTTTTTAAAGACAATGTTCTCTTTTTATTTGAAAGAGAAAAAAATAAAAAAAAACAAATAACAAGAACAAAGACATAAACAAAGAAGTATGAAACAATACAAATGGAATTTCAAAACAAAAATAGAAAATTAACAATTATTGCTGTATTATATATAGTTAGCATCAAATTTGTTGCTCAGATTACCAGATATAGGCATGCAAGATTGATCAAACAAACATTAACTTTTTTTAAACATCAACTCTTCCTTTCAATATACCTCATTTTTTCTTCTTGTATACTTTTTATTTTTTTATTTTAAAGAGAATATAATGATAATAGATGACATTAGAGAGAGTGCATATTTAAAAAAATAAGATGCAAAGTATTCAGCCATGGTTATTATACTGGAGATTGCTGTTCTCAAGGTAGTCACTTAGATTACAGATATTAGCATATAGTTAGTCAAAATAAAAATTTTAAACATTAACTGGTGCCTTCAAGAAATTGATAGAAATTAGTAATACAACAATCTTAGCTATTCTGTTGAACAGCTTCTTTTTTTCTCTCTTTTCTACTTTCTTTCATCTCCATTGTGTATTTCTTATGTTTAGTTTCTTTCCATTTTACCATTTCTATTGTACCTTTCAGATTTTATTCTTTCAGGTTCTTATACTAGGGAATCAATAAGATGTTTACACATATGGGTCTAATTTAGTTCACTTATGAGTATAGCCTCTAGTTGTATTCATGTAGGCAACCTGCTATCTCTCTGCTGTCACAGCAGAGATGACAGACTGATAATTTTATAATGAAAGCCTCCAGTTTAGCTTTCTTTATAGCTGAGTAGTACTCCATTGCATAAAAATACCCCATCTTTTTTATCCTTTCCTCAGGTGATGGTCATTTGGGTTGTTTCCAAGATTTAGCTATGACAAATTGTGTTGCTATAAATATGGGTGTACGTTTATCACTGTGATATGGTGATAGTCTTATATTGTTCTTTTGGAAAAATACCCAGAAGGGGAATGGCTGGGTTGAACAGGACTTCTAATCTTAGCTTTTTGAGAAGTCCTCACATTGAGAAGTCTTCCACAGTGGCTGTACCAGTCTACACTCCCACCAACAATAAAGAAGGGTTCCTTTTCCACCACAGTCTCTCCAGCATTTGTTATTAGTTGATTTCTTTATGATAGCCTTTCTTTCTGGGATGAGATGGTATCTCAGTGCTGTTTTAATTTACAGTTCTCAAATAACCTGTGCTATGGAGCATTTCTTCAAGTATTTCTTTGCCATTTGTTTTTCTTCCTTTGAGAGGTGTATATTCATCTCAGCTGCCCATTTTTGGATTGAGTCTTTGAATTTTGGGGGTCTGATTTATTTTAGTTCTTTATGTATTCTAGATAGAAAGTCTTTTTCTGAGTGACAATTTGTGGATTAAAGACAATTTTCTATCAATTGCTACTCAACAGATTTGAAGGGAACTTTTAATATTATAAGTATTCACAGGATGGAGCTATAAGGGCTTGCAGGAACCTTTCTGGGAATCCTTTCCTAATTTTTTTTTTTTACAGGATCTCATTATGCAGCTTGGACTTGAAGAAATCCTCCTGTTTTCAGCCTCCCCAGTGCTGGGATTACAGGCATGAGCCACCAACCATGCCTGGACTCCATCAGCATGGGACCTGCGTGGCATGTGGTACTGGGAATTGAGCCCCGGTCCTTGCACTTGCCTAACCAGGTACTTAGTTTGCTGAGCTATCTCATTGACCCTTCCTAATTCTTTTATCAGGTTTAGTGCCACTCCTATTTTTCGAGTCCTTCGACCATGAAATCTACCACAGTTTATTCTAACTGCATGCTTAGTAGCTTATAGGGTTATTAAAGTATAATCTTTGAGTGGACAGAGTCTGCTTTGTTCAACATTGCATCCTGAGTCCTGAAACAGCACTTAGCCCTAGCACAGGTTTAATAGTAATTGTTGACTGAATAAGCAACATACTCCAAGTTATCTCAAAGCTCCTTCCTGCACAATGGACAGAAAGCTTGGCACTGTGGAAAGATTATTAGCTGTGTCTTGGATTCAAGACCATGTTCTTCCTATTATGTGATGTTGGGCAAATAATCTTGAGAGCTTATTTGGAGGTTCTAGCAGGGGACCATGGTTGGCTGCTTGTATACCCTTGAATGAGGAATGGAGCCCTCCTCTACCTAAGATGGTCATCTTCTTTGCTTGCACAGGTTCGGGAGGGATCACATGGAGAGGAAGGGAGGAAGGGAACACCCACCTAGCCAACCAGGTCAGCCAAATCAACTCTGGTGATCAGTAGTGGGGTGGCAGATGTTGCAGTGAGATCACCCTCACCTGCTTGGGCAAATATTCCCATTGTGAAAAAGACATTTCTGCCCTGACTATCTCAAAGGGTCAGTAAGGAATAATTCAAAAGCACCACCTGGAAAATTGCAAAAATACTGAAGGAAGAGAGAAGTAAAGGGCTGTTCTGTAGAAGCTGAACTGTAAGCAGTCACCCTCTAACAGAGAACTAAGGATTTCTGAGTCAGGCAATTCTTACTAAGGTTCTAGGGACAGAAACCCCCAGAAATCAAAAGATAAATTTGTTGCTTCACACAAAGAAGGGCAAAGTTTTAGCTAGAAATATACACAAATAATGTCACCAGATAAATTGTATCCTTGGTCTCCTTTCCCTCCCTCTCCCTCACCACCAGCCCCCCATCACTCCTTCTATTCTCTGGGTGTCATGACCTCCAAGCCTTAAGTACCATAGATGGAGCTTTGGGAAGGGGAATAGACTTATAGTGACTTGTTAGGAGGCAGGGTCTTTTTGGAAGAGGTGAGTCATTGGTGTTGCAGCCTGGCTCTACCACTTCTCTACTCTTCCTTTCTCTGTCTGTCTGTCTCTGTCTCAGTCTCTGTCTCTCTCTGTCTCTCTGTCTCTGTCTCTGTCTCTGTCTCTCTTGAAATATACACAAATAATCTCACCAGATAAATTGTATTCCTGGTCTCCCCTCCTTCCCACTCCCTCACCACCAGCCTCCATCACTCTTTCCATTCTCTCTCTCTCTCTCCTCTCTCTCTCTCTCTCTCTATTTCTCTTTCTCTCTCTCTCTCTCTCTCTCTCTCTCTCTCTCTCTCTCTCTCTCCCATTGTCATGCTATGAGTGTTTCCCCTCTACCATGTCCTTCTACCATTCTGCTCTGCCTTGGGACCAATGTATGAGCTGAAACCTTCACAAATTGTGGGCCAAAATAAACCATTCCTCCTTAGAATTGCAGGTTGTGTTTTAGCAATGAAAAAAGCAATTAAAGACACTGCTTGTTAACCTACTGACCTTCAACAGCAGGCGACATGGCTATGAGTAACTCCTGCATCCATCTCAAAATTTTCCCATCTGAGAGGGATTGAACTCATCGTGCCTTTACTTTCAACTGGCAAAATGTCTCTTTGTCCTAACTTGAACTACATTTCTACTCTTGTTATGGTTTGTGTCTAGTTGTGCCCCCAAAGTTTCATGCAGTCATTAGTGTGGCTTCTAGAGTTTGCGATTAGTTCACTATCCAATGCTGGGATTATGGGTGTGAGTGCTACAACCACCCTGGGGTGGGTAATCTGCATAGAATATTAGGAGGGGAGAGAGGCTTGTTAGCCAACACAGCCCTGGCTCTTCCCTTTCCTCTTCGACATCTTCTACCACCTTAAACAGCTGCCTTCTATCATGCGCTGCTTTGCCTTGTAGTCTGCTGAGTACAGACTGAAACCTCCACTAACTGTGAGCTAACTAAACCTTTTTCGCAGTATAGCTCAGTGGACTAAGGACTTGCTTAGGTAAGTGCAGGAGCCAGGGTTCAGTCCCCGGCACCCTATGCCATGCCAGCCCCACCTTTGGGTGCATTGAGCCAGAGAGGGAGTCTGGATGTGGTGGTTCATGCCTATAATCCCAGCACTAGGGAGGCAGAAATCAAGAGGATCACCATGAGTCTGAGCTGCATAGTCAGACCCTGCACACACACAAAACAAACAAACAAACAAAATGTGGTAGTTGATACATTGTGTCAACTTGAGGAAGCTTGGCTGGATGGGCTTGGCTGGTTCTGGCTGTGAGGGCCCCATCCTGCAGGATGTGGACAGCCTGCCCTGGGATGTGATTGGTTCCACTCTAGGGCCAGACAACCCCCTGCAAAGTGACTCAGCACAAAAAGTGCATAAAAGAGTTGAGGAAGACTTTCTGTGAGCAGCCCAGCCCAGCCTAGCCCAGCCCAGCCCTGCCCTGGCTGCTTCCTGCCTTGCCCAGCCCTGCCCCGCTGTCTTGGAGAAGTTCTAGTTTTTGGAGGAGCTTGATCTTCACAGCCACACCACTTTGGAGGAGCTCTGAGCCAGCACAGAATTTGGAAGAGAGAGGCTTGATGGATGCCACAGCTGTTGCTCCTCCTCTGCTCTTCATTGTTTTCTGCCACCTTGAAGCCAGCGGGGTATGAACTGAAACCTCCACAAACTGTGAGCTAAATAAACCTTTCCTTCCTTCATTTTGAGGGTCGGATATTTGTTCCAGCAACGAATAAAAAGTAACTAAGACACAAAACCTAAACAAACAAACAAACCTTTCTTTCCTTAATTTTGGGTGTTGGGTATTTTGTTCTAGCAACAAGAGAAAAGTAACTGAGATAACTCCTGTGCCAACAATGAATATATTTATCAGCATTTCCATTGCTAGGACAAAGTACACAGCAGCCACCAATTAAAAGAGAAGAGGCAATTTGGCTCATGGCCTAAGAGGTTTTAGTCCATGGCTGACTGGCTCTAAGGTGGAAATGTTATGGTAGAAGGGCCTGGTGGTACAAAGCTGCTTACTTCCTGAAAACTGGGAGGCAGAGTGCAGAGGAAGAAGGCTGGCAAAAGGTAATAGCCTCCAAAGGTATGTCCACATTGACCCACCTCCTCTACTGGACCCCACCTGCTTACACATTCAGCTATGAACATCAGTGGTGGTGACAATCATTATGGAAATCAGTATGATGATTACTCACAAAATTAAAAATACAGACTCTATTTGACCCAATCACAACTCTTCTGGATATCTCCCCAAAATAGTTGAAGATATATTACAGTGATAATGCATACCTATGTTTATAATAACACAACTCATAATTGCTAACTCTTGGAAGCAACCTATTTACTTATCAACAGATGAATGGATAAAGAAAATATGGCATATATATGTATATATATATATATATATATATATATATATATATATATATTAGAGTACTATTTCTCCATAAAGAAGGACAAATTTGAACCATTCATAAGAAAATGGATACTCCTTGAAACCATAGTACTATTGTGGGAAATACACTTATTTAATTGAGACACCTACAGAGGCCAGACACAGAGATTAACAAGTTTATTTGGGGGGCAGCGGTGGACACCTAGTAAATGACTGAGCACCAATCCTGGAGGGTGGGGGGGGAATAGTTATATAGTTATAGTTCTGGGTCTAGGAGCCATGGTTTGTTTTTCTTCAGATATGATTTAGTGCAGCTACAGAAATATTCCTATAAAGCATGGATTTTGCTTATTACAAAGGAACAAAGGTATTTGATATTTTAAATAGGGAACAAAAAGTCTTATAAAGCATGAGGTGGTACTGGGTTAGGGAACTATGACAACATTTACAAGAAACAAACTTAAGCAAACAGAAACTTAAGCTCTAACATTGACGCCTCAGTATAACATGGCATCAATTTGATTCTTTTTCCCACTTTGATACTAAGTAAAATGAATCAAAGATAGAGGTTGTCTCTGTTACTCTTCTGTCATTGTTGGGACAAATACACAACACCCAAAATGAAGGAAGGAAAGATTTATTTAGCTCACAGTTACTGGAGGTTTCAGTCCATACTCGGCTGGCTCCAAGGCTGAGTAGCACAGGGCAGAGAGCTTCTAGTTCATGGCAGTGGAACAGAAATAATTGAAACAGGCCAACAACAGTAACAGAGAGAGTGTGTCTGTTTTTCTTTCTCTTTTATATTACATTTAGGCTCTCTGGCTCAGGCCACACCCATAATCACAGCAGTACTCAGACCCACAGTCTCATCCTTGGATCACCCATAATCCCAGTGGATCATGAGTTGACCTCAAACTCCAGAAGTCCCCGCCCCATGACTACATGAGGCTTTGGGGGGACAACTAGACACAAACCATAATAGAGGTTAACTATTACATTTTCTATTATATAAACCCCAAAGTATAATTTAGGAGCAAAATAAAAGATAGATGATAGGAAATATAGAAATAAACTTTGTAGAGATGGGAGTCAGGGTCTGAAGATGTGGAGGGATTGGAAGAGGTGAAGGGAAGAGGAAATGAAACAGATCAAGATGCAATATGTATATGTACCATTTCCCTGATGAATGTATTTATTATATATTGCAAACATACACTAATTTTTAAATAGAAGAAAAATTAAAAATTGAAATTTTTACAGCTCTGAGGATTGGGGAAGATGGGAGGGAGAGGAGGGAAAGGTTAAATAAAAAGGATCAAGACGTGATATGCATGTATATCAATATCCCATGATCAATGTATTTATTGTGTGTCACATACATATATTTATCTCTTAGAAAGGGAAGAAAAATTTTAAAATCCTTTTGTGACTATTCCTTATATTTCTAACTAGATTAGAAATACTAAAGAAACCAAAGACTGTGGTACACATATATGTGTTACTCACATACATTTTATTTATCAGATAGTTCTATCAACATAAATTTAATAGAGCACAGTTCCTAGGCGCTTCTCATTGAGTTTTAGATAGACAGTGAGCAAGAAGCTGCTATGGAATGATGGGAAAGAAAACTAGAGTTAGAATCACAAGATCCAAGTTTATGTGCTGGTTGTGAAGCTATGGGTTGGAAAGCTATTTACTTTTCCCTTGAGTGTCTGGTATTAAAAGCCCTTGGGTATTCAAAATACATTATTCTGGGCTGTGGGCTTTAAAGGATGTGCTTATTTTTAATTAAGATACATAGGCCTGATCATTTCCTTCCTATATTCATTGGTGTACCTTGGATGGGACAGAGAAAGGAGTGGAGAAATATTTGGAAAATGCTCTTCCAGGAAGAATCACAATAGCTTTAGATTCTGAGATTGCTCAGCATAATTTACAGCTTTGATCAACTGTAAGAAAGAAGCATCTTTGTAAATGTAGGGCAAAGTAGGGCATTCATTTTCAATAGACTAGAAAGGGAAATGCTCAGATTTTTAAAATGTCTACTTATAAAACCCACTTTGCCAAATTTCTGAATCTTTTTTTTTAAATTTTTTTAAATTTTATTTATTATTTTTATTCTTGTTTCAGAACCTTTGTTTGTTTATTCACTCATTTTTATGGCCGGCTCAGCCTGCCCTGAGGGCAGGGCTGGCGCAGCATGTGGTGCCGGGGATCGAACCGCGGCCCCTGAAGCCACCCAAGCTTCCCCAAGCAGGCACTTTAGACCACTGAGCCATCCCGCTGGGCCCCAATTTCTGAATCTTATAATCACTTCCTTCAATACTTTTTTCCTTATCACAAACAAATAATGAAAGTCCTTACATTGCTAGGAATTTGTGTATGCCTTTAAAGATAGCCCAATAAATGTTTACTATTAGACTATTCTCCAGTTGCACAGAAGTCTGCTTTTCTTGTGATGATTCACACTAATTGATTTGATTTTGTTTAGCACAGTTCAACTGACTTACTAAAATGACTACACATCTTGATTCTTTGCCAAGGCTCTAATTTAATCCAAATCCAAATCTGACTCCTAGAAGCTCAGAGGGAAGTCTCTGAAGAAAGGGAAGGAGGACAAAACCTTAGGGAGGTTGTTACAACCTAGTGTTTTAAGTCAGGTGGCAGCATTTAATTTGTTCACTGAAGAGTGCAACATAATCCCCAGGGGTAAGAAAAATGCAACTATGCATGTAGATAAAGATGCTATATGTACATTTATAAACCTGTTAATAAAGTAGATTTCAGAGCCAGCAAGATAGCAGACTAAGTGCCTGCTTTGGCAAATGCAGGGGCCAGAGTTTGACCTCCTTTCTGCATGTCATGCTGGCCTGCTCCAGGGCATGCCGAGCCAGTAAATGAGTTCCAAGTTTTGGTGTGGTACCGCAGGCC
Organism: Myocastor coypus; assembly: GCA_004027025.1. Taxonomy (NCBI): domain Eukaryota; kingdom Metazoa; phylum Chordata; class Mammalia; order Rodentia; family Myocastoridae; genus Myocastor; species Myocastor coypus. The sequence continues at coordinate 49,459 of PVJA010011955.1, forward strand.
TATAATCCCAGCTCTGCGGTGACTGAGAACAGAAGGATCACCACGAATCCAGGCTGTGTACTGAGAACCTGTACCAAATACATAAATATAAATAAATAAATAAATAAAGTAGATTTCATGTAGTGTTCTTGACCAAAATAAAAATAAAAGTGAAAGAGCACTTAAGGGGCCCGGCGGGATGGCTCAGTGGTCTAGAGCGCCTTCTTGGGAAAGCTTGGGCGGCTTCAGGGACTGCGGTTCAATCCCCGGCACCACATGCTGTGCCAGCCCTGCCCTCGTGGCAGGCTGAGCCGGCCATAAAAATGAGTGAATAAACAAATAAAGGTTCTGAAACAAGAAAAAAAAAAAAAAAAAAAAAAAGCACTTAAATTTGTTTAACTCTTAATAGGTTACAAGTGTTTTCTCATTTCATTGGAGACTCTCAGCAATCTTGTGAGGTAGGCAGATATCATTAATTTTAATTTTACGGATGCAAAAGCTGTTGTGGTTTATGTGTAGATGTCCACCCAACACCTCATTCGGTCGTGGAGGATGGGCTTTTCAGAGGTGGCTGAGTCTAGAGTTTGTGATGGTCCAATGTTGGGATTAATGTTGAGTGTTACACCAGCCCCAGTGTAAGGCACAGAATGAGGCTGGTCCTCTCATTCTTTTGCTGTCTTCCACCACCATGAACAGTTGCCTCTCTGCCATGTGTCATCCTGCTATGGATCCAGTAGATTATAGACCAAAACTTCTAGCAACTGTGAACTAAATAAACCTTTCTTCTTTTAACTTTGGGTATCAGGTATTTTGTTTCAGGAACAAAAGAAAAGTAACTAAGATAAGTTCAGGCTAAAATAGCTTAAGTCCGTGCCCAAAGTTATACAGCTTTAGTACCAAGATTTTCCTAGATTAGAAGGGAACTTAATATAATATCAAATGGTCTAAATAAGAAATAAATGATTGGTTTATATACCTGAGAAGATACAAAAGACATTGTGATTTTCTTCCCAATGTCCATTCTCATTTCCCTTAATAGCTTCCTGGATTGTTGTTCGTTATCACTCTCCCTTCTACCTCCCAGCTTGAGCCCAAGTACTTTTGGAGATGGGAACACTCCAATGATTTAAGAAGCAGAGCTTATGGTTCATGTTTAGACTAGTCAGTACAATTTTATTTCCTGACCCAAGTCACTGCTCAGAGATAAGCATGTGACACTAACTGGAACAATGAGAAGAATGGAAAGTTTTGGTCAGGGTTTCTGGGTAATAATTTTCTGAGAAAGTCCCTGGAAGAAACAACTTGTATTCTACGAAATGCAAGAGAGTAAAGGAACCAATGGCCTTTTACCATTTTATAGAAAACCAATTTTAAAATGAAGCTGACATTGGATAGCAAACTGGGTCTTTGATGATATCATTAAGCTAATAGGTCAACTAATTCTGAAGTACTATGCACTCTGAACTTCAGTTTCATTAGCCATGAGCTACTGTAGTGTACTTCAAAGTAAGCAACAGAAAATTCAACTCAAACATTAATGGGCTTCCTGTTACTTGCCTGAATACATGGAGTTTATAGTTAACACTAATAAGATAGCATGCTGTAATCTAATCACTCCATGAGGTCACTCATGGAATGGAAGAAAAAGCTAGAGAAACCAGGTCTTTGGAGACTGAAATCTGTGTTTCCATGGCACCTCAATCTTGAACTTCTTCATTTGTCATTCTTTTTTCTCATTCTTTTCTATTGAAGACATTTTTTTTTCACCTATTCAGCAAGGCACAATCACTTGCCACCTCACTATATCAGCGTGGATCCCTACAGGAAAAGGAAGCTTTTCAAGTTGAATAATCTAACATGAGTATAGTAAAAAGACTATGTACAAATGTATGACTAAAATTACCAGAAAACACTACAGTCTTCCAGGGCAGGAACAACCTGGTAAGGTATTTCCACTTCTGAGTTTGAAGAGATGAGGGGGGAGCAGTTACTAGAATTAAAGGTGGTAAGGTTTCTTTGAGAGGTCATGTGACAAGAAATCAGTCAGACTACATTCTAACTTAAGTCTTTTCTTCTTTATTATTTAGAATAATGTCTCACTTCTTGGACCAATTATATAAACACGTAAGTAATTCCTTAATCCTGCCTAAGGTTCTACGGAGTTGTTTTTAGAAGAGTTGATTACAGAGAGGTTTTATTAACCATAAATATCAAATGAGCAGACAGACTGTTTAGATCCTACTTGTTTTTCCACTAACCTTGTTAATTTATTAAATTAAATTCAAGAGTACAGCTATCATAAAGGGTCCCAGATCAGTGTAGCAACATTATGATGAAAACAATCTATGTTCCAATGTCAATGGCTCTCTTACCAGATCTATGAAACTGAACAAGCCTTTTTTTTCCTCTAAGATTCACCTATAAAGTAAGGAAACAAAAATCTTACAGATCTGTGAGCTAAATCAGGTAATATACACAAAACAATTAGCACAGTCCTACATGTTGTCTAGTATTCAAAGAAGAAATAGAAACTGCACAACTGATGGAATATGAACTAACCAACAGAATTTGATTCAAGTGTCAAGGTTTTTTTCAGTATAATAAGTGATGATGTTTTTTCTTTTTTTGTTACTCTTAATAAGAAATAGCAGTATGACAGTTTCAAAACACGTTAGTAGTATATTTTCAAAATTTGATACAATGCATATTGTTGTCTTATTATACAGAGCACAGGGTGTAGATGTTATAGTTTTTCTAATCATTATTGGTATGAAAATTTTTTTCTCATTGTCAAGTAAGTTTTTTAAAAATGATACTTTAGCCCTCCTATAATCCCAGCACTTGGGAGACTGAGGCAGGAGGATTGGTGTGGGTTCCAGACCAGCCTGGGCTACAAAAGTGAGCACAAGGCCAGCCTGAACTGCATAGCGAGACCCTGTCTCAAAAAGACAAAAAAGAAAAAAAAAAAGATATTTTATGGATGTCTCATTAGATTTACCTGTTTTCAGCTGAATGCTGAAAGAATTTTAGAATGTCATAGAAGTCAGATGGGAATTAAAACACAGTATCTACTTCTTGTAAACTGAGTTAGATATCATGAGGTGGACCCCAAAGATTAGGATTTGGGCCTGCATATGGGCAACATTACTTCTTTAGAGTTTATCCAACCTGACATGTAGACCAATTTCAGCTTTATGCTACAGTGACAGGGCAAGGCATTCAGGCAGCTAGCTTTCAAGAGGGAGTAAAGGGGCCTTGCAGGATGGCTCAGTGGTCTAAAGCGCCTGCTTAGGAAAGCTTAGGTGGCTGCAGAGACCGTGGTTCAATCCCCGGCACCACATGCTGCACCAGCCCTCCCCTCAGGACAGGCTGAGCCAGCCATAAAAATAAATAAATACACAAACAAACAAAAGTTCTGAAACAAGAAAAACAAATAAATAAAAATAAAATTCTAAAAAAAAAAGAGGGAGTAAAGCAAATTGGAACTTATGTACTTCAGCCCTTTATCAGCGATCACATCAGGAATGTACCATCTATAGTAAAAAAGTGTTTTTTAAATCTAAAAGAATTGGAGAAACTCCTTGAAAACATCCTGTACTAAAGCTATAAGGAGGCAACAATACTGGCTAGAAACAGGCCCAGTGGTGGCACTAGCAGTGCAACCACAGAGGGACCAAAACAGTCAGAATAACCTGGATGCATTTCTCAGAACCTCTGCCAATCCTATTGTCTTGAGGATCTCGGGTTTCTGAGCATTTCCTTCACCCAACCCTTGGGAAATTCTTGTATCAGTAGAACTTACTAACTCTAACAG
>PVJA010011956.1:0-53263 GCA_004027025.1 Myocastor coypus
GGATTAAGTTTGGGACCATAGGCAGTACTTTGTAGAACTGTTGTTAGTGTCAGCCTTCGGGACGAGTCACGGCCATTGCTTGGCCATTTTGCTTTCTGTGAAAGCCTGAGAGAATGTTTTTCTCTGGGTGACTCTCCTTAGATGCACTATAGTTCATTCATCCCTTTCCTCTGAGGACCCATAATCTCCTTGACCAGAAAATTTGGGACACCTCTGAGTTATAGGATATTACAGTGATCTTAATTCTGGTAAATTGGACCAACATAGAAATTCTGGTTGTAGAAAGCTAGTGCAATCATTTCTACCTGAGTTCTGTACAATGACCAGAGTTCCAGGTTCTCTGACGGGGACAGAGACTCATGCTTGTCAGTCATGCAGATCCCCAGAAGAACTCCGTGCCTGTCTTTGCAGAAGCCCAGCCTGGCATACTCTGGGCTACTGCTGCTTTCTTATTCTCCGTGTGCTGTGTCAGCAAATCAAGATCGACCAGGGGCTAATTGTCAAGTGGCCATGGAGCAAATTAAGCAGAAGAAGAAAATGGGAAATGGAGATAATCCAAGCTTTGTTGTCACTGGCACAACACGGGGGCCTTTACAAAAATTCCTCTCTTTTCTTTTTTTGTGGGGGTGGGTCTACAGAAATGCTACACCCTGTAGCTACACTCCAGTTCCAGCTACACTCTTTAGCAAAGCATGGGAAAAATAACCAGATCTCTTGTAAAATGCTGTAAATTATTTGTGTTAAAATACCTTAGAAAGCATAAAACACTCAATACTATTATAAAATACATTTGGACCAGGTGACATGCTTTATTCTGATCCTAATAATCTTTCATAAAACCTTAAAAGATTTTCTTACATGGAATCAGTAAAATGTCATTCATTTCTCAAGCAGAAAAGATAAACTTTATGAAGCATGCCTGCACCCGCTCTCTGGATGCCAACTTGATTAAAATTTGCCTAGATTTGCTTTCGACTTGGCACAGTGCCTCAAGTGCTCCATGTTAAAGCAGGTGGTATTTTATCAAGAAGGTTCCTATTTCTTCTTAGAAATGTAGATTCAGGTGCCTTTTGTTTATAAAAATCCCTACTCTCTAAGCCAGTATACACAGAAGCATTTTATTTCCAAGAAGCAGAAGTGTAAGCTTCTTCCCATTCCTCCCTTCCAATGCCAACCCAAGCCCCTCTAGGAGGCCAGTGGAGGAACATATTTTTTCCAGAAAAGAATAACTCTTCAAAAATAACCAGCAACAATGTGTATCCTGCATGATCCAAGTAATGTAACCAGTCTATCCTAAAAAGATAGAGGGTTCAATAGAGTACACATCTGCACAACTTATTAAACTAGAGATACTTTCTTCTCAACTTTAAGAGGTTACAAATTGACATCCAACCTCTATGTTGGCCAATAAATTTCCCACACTGGAATATAATGTGAACATTACAATGTTAGTGTGTTTCCTCAACACTTGACCTGGCTTTCAGTATTTAATAACTGGAAGAACTCACAACATGATCTGCGGCCACTTTTGAAAAAGCTAGAGGATCTGGACCTCCCATGTTTGCCTTTCTGGGAGTCAACAACCTGCTCAGCCTGACAAGAAGCCACTTCCTATGAATGGGGAGAGGCTGCATTTTCCAAGTGTCTACCACTCTTTATGTTTTTAATGTCTGCTCCATCCTTCATGTACAACACCTGCATGACCAATGTAATCAAGCCTCCTTTGCTAATAAGTAGGATATATATATATATATATATATATATATATATATATATATATATATCAATAGGAGAGATTGCTGATGAGAGAATGGATGGATGGATGGATGGATGAATGGATGGATGGATGGGAGGATGGAAGGATCTATGGGAGGATGGATGGATGGACAGATGGATGGATGGATGGATGGGTGGGAGGATGGATGGATGACAAGGTTTGCATTACCAAACCTCCCTGAAGTGTGCAATTTTGCACCAAGTGTTCTTGGCATTGAGCTTGGCATTGAGCATGCTGAAGTCTCCATATTTCTACAACTTTACATCCTTTGGAGCAACCAAATCAAGTAATAGACTATGCAATAATCTGACCTTTTCCTAATCCCTGTATTCTACTATTTCTACCCACTTGTCCCCTAAGCAGGTCATAACTTGAGTAGTTAAGCAGAGAGAGACTCCAATGCAGCTTCTACAGCCAGAAATCTCATGGCACCCTGATCCCATTTTCCCTTGGTTGCACAGATAACAGGTTTTTATTCCATTTCTTAAGATTCTAAGATCGTTATGTTTGTTTGTAGGGCACCAACCAGTTTAAAGCCTATTTTCTTTAAAGTCTAACTAACTTTTCTAAAGATCAAGGATAGAAAAATATCAGAACATACATCAAATATTTTCAAATGATGAACACTTCTATAGAACCAAGCACAAAACACTTGAAGGGTGTCATGGTTGGTGTCTGGATATCCCTGCTCAAAGCCTCATGACGTCATGGGTAGGCTTCTAGAGGTTTCCATTGAGCTTCGGTCCAATGCTGAGCTGATAGGTGTGAGCACTACACCTGCCCTGGGGTGGGCAGCCGGTATAGAGTGTAAGGCAGGGACAGAGGCCTACCCACTGCTGCTCCTCCCTTTTGCTCTCGCTGCTCTTGCTGCTTTTGCCGTTTTGTGCTGCCATGAATTGATGTGCTCTGCCATGAGCCATCTTGCCTTGGAGCCAGCCAAATAGGAACTAAAACCTCTGCAAACTGTGAGCTCAAAAAACCTTTCCTTTCTTAATTTGGGGCAGCAGGTATTTTTGTGTCAGAAAGGAGAGAAAAGTCACCAACAGTAGGGGAAGGACATAGAATATTCCTACTAAATTGCAGAATACTCATGTCCATCGCCAGGGGTGTTGACAAGACAATTCTCAGCATGAAACACCACAAAGACCCCAATCCAGGATGCTCAGGAAGCCAGAGCCTTAGGGACACTCCGTGCACTTGCTAACTCTCTCAGCATCTCTTTATGAAGCAAAATGGTGCCCCTTCCTCAGGGACGAGGGGGCTCACATCTCAGTTCTGGACTTGACTGGGGGACACGGCTGCCTGTGCACCTGTTCTCTTCCCACTTGTGCAGTGAAGAGTCCGCACAAATCCAAGTGGCAGCACAGCCCTGGCAGCCAGCGAAACCCAACTGAATGAGATACACATCCCCATGAAATTCTGCCCGGAGGACGCTCCAGGTAAGTTGGGAAGTTGAACGAACATAAAGACGTGGATGCTCGCGTTGGTTATGGGCTAATCATTCAAATAAAACAAATCCTCAGCAGACCAAGAGAAGTGAAAATTAAATCCAGTTCTGCCCTTTACTTAAATCACTAGGATCATTGTGTTCTGGAGTATGTATCTTCAAGCTGGGTAGAGAGACGCACACGTTATGTGGAAAACCAATTCCTTCCTTGTTTGTTTGGGGTTAAAAGTAATTTCTAAGAATTTCTAATTACTGGGCTTGGTGGGCACTCCTGAAATCCCAGCACTCAAGAGGCTGAGACAGGATGATCACCTCAAATTTGAGGCCAGCTTGAGCTACACAGTGAGACTTTCTTATCAAAAAAAAAAAAAAAAAACCTTGAATTTTTTTTAAAAAGAATGTTTGTGCCAAGATGATTTCTATATCAAATAGAAGTTTTAACACTCCATTTTCTTTCCTTTTTTCTCCTTTCCCTACATCTGCCAGTCATTATTCCTATTCTATAACGGAATATGAGTTTCAACCAATTGTCCCGGCCTTACTGACCCGCGTAGCTCTGTCATTCTCTCTCCCTGCCTTGCTGTTCAGTTTCCTCCCACTGCTTCTGGGGGACCTGGCTGGTAGGGGCAGTCAGTGGGAGCTGATGGTTCGGTGCAGTCTGCCTGTCCTCAGTCTTCTCTGCCATCCGAATCTGAAGGGTAAGCAGGTGACACCAATGGGGCTCTTCCTATGCCCTTTGGGAGTACTTGTGCCAAGTGTCCCTTTAACTCTTTGGGGGGAGTCACCAGGACTGAGCTTCTGGCTCCCACCATGACCTTGTGCCTCAGCTGAGACCAGAGTTGCACCACCCCACTCTAATGTGCCCTACAAAGGAAAAGGCACCCTGCCCTCTGCGGAGAAAGGAGTTCTGAATTATGCATGTCACCAGCAATTTATTTTTCAGAACTCAGAGACAACCAGTTCAATAAAAACACTATAGAAAAGCACTTTCATTTTGCCTTTTTGAAATATTTGTTTTATTCTCTACCCTTGCCTTGTTTTATCCAAACTTCAACTATTTCAAAGAAAGGTATTCTATCACTCTCTCTTGAAATAATGCAAACACAATAATAATAAAGCTCTTTTTGTCCAAAATCAAAATAGCACTTTCACCTGTTGACTGAGGACTAATATTCTGCACTTGACATGTGACAAAGATGTGGCCTCATGCCACTCAGTGGCATTAGAGGTGCGCTGCAGTTGTCCTGAGCTGTCACTATGCCCTCTGGGGCATGACAGGTGAGGAACTGCACAGAACACCCTGGCAGTGGCAGGATGTACTTAACACAATCCCATTACCTGGGTGGAGAGCAAAGCAGGCAGCGGGAGTGGCAGGGGAGCCCTTCCCTCCCTGCGGGCACAAGCTTGCCTCAACACACAGGATAGGAATGAGCATCAACACCAATGGAATAGAGGACAGAGCGTTTGAATGTATTCCGTCATCCAATCATCTCCTAGGAGCAGAGAAAGGGACTATCTGATGCTTAGGAAGAAATCATCACATACCGACTCCCTGCAGCACTCTCTTTTTTTTTTTTTAAGCACCTCTGTTTATTTCACTTACAATGAAGGTACATCTGTTTAGCTAGATATGTTTCAGGCTTATCCTTCTTTATGGAAGAGTAGTACTCCAGTGTAGTACAAAAAAAAAAAAAAACCCACATCATTTTACTCTGTTCCTCAGGTGATGGGCATGTGGGTTATTTCCAAGCTTTAGCTATTACAAACTATGCTGTTGTAAACATGGGTGTTGATATATTGCTGTGGTGCATTGCTTTTAATTCTTTCAGGAAGATAGCAAGAAGAGAAATAGCTGAGACAACTGGAACATCTAGAAATCTCCACACTAATTTCCACAGCAGTTGCACCAGTCTACACTCCCACCAACAGTGGATAAGGGCTCCTTTTGCTCCACAGCTCCACCAGCATGTGGTTTGTTTATTTTATTTTATTTTATTTTATTTTATTTTATTTTATTTTATTTTATTTTATTTCTATATAATGGCCGGCTCCCTGCAGTACTTTCTCTATCTCTCTCAGTCTCTGCCTCTTCCTTCTCTGTCTCTGTCTCTCTAAGTTTCTTGCCCTGTGCCCATGCATATCTCTCTCTTTCTCTCTCTCTGTCTCTCTCTCCTCCCTCCCTCTCTCTCTTCCCACTGTCTCTCTATCTCTGCCTCTCTATCTCTCTGTGTGTGTCTCTCTGCCTCTCTGTCTCTGTCTCTCTGTGTGTCTCTCTCTGCCTGCCTCTTTCTCTCCCTTCTTCTCTATCTGTCTCTTGTCTCTCTTTCTCTATCCCTGCCTCTCTGTCTTTCTGTGTGTGTCTCTCTCTGTCTCTCTCTCCCTCTCTCTTTCTCCTCCACCTCCCCTGCTTTCTCTCTCTCTGCCTCTGTCTCTCTCTGTCTCTCTCTCTTTCTCTGCCTCTCTCTCTCTCTCTCTCTCTCTCTCTCTCTCTCTCTCTCTCTCCGTTTCTCTCTTCATCTTGACATTGGGACTTCACTCCCGCTCTCCATCTGCCTATTTCTCCCCCACAACCTTCCATGCCTTTCTCTCTCCTTATATGTCTTTTTCCCCCTTGTTTTTCACTCTCCTTCTGGCCCTGACCACCAGCCTGAAGGCACATGTGTTCTTCTGTCCTCCTCACTTGATACCGCAGGGACAGGCCCTATCTGTCTGCTTGTGACTCAGAAGAAAAATTCAGTACAGAGAAGAAACAGATGGGACCCAGTGGCTGTAGCACCAACAAGGGAGCAGAACACTAACAAAGAGACTGCAGTCCTTATCTGGCCTTGGTGTCTTCTCCATCACTGTAGAACTCGTAGGAAACCTCTAAGATAAAGAGGTGCTGAAACACTTTGGATTCACTACAAAGAGTGCAGGGCACAGACCAAGGCAGCACCAGACTACAGAGCCTCACAGAAAGCACACAGGACCAAGATGGGGAGCACAGCTGCAGAGGCCAGAGCAAGTGAGGGGACCTGAGCAGACTGCAGCGAGCTCTCGCCCTCAAAACATAAGAGAAAAACCCCACATGCAGATCTTCCAGCATAGCCCAAGAGAATAGGACTTTTCTGCTCCTCACAAGACCCCAAGGCAAAGTCACACTGCCACACCAAGCAGTCAGATAAAGACCATGTAAGACTAAGGACACGAGAAGTGGACATGGACATGAAAAGTCAGGCCACACCTGAACAGAAGTCACTCTGATGTGATGTTTATTTATAGGCTTTTACCAGACTTTTCATAGGGAAAGAGTGGCAAAAGTCATTTCACAACCTATCATGCAGCACCCTTAGATGTCTATATAACAAGACATTATAATTCCTAGCATCGGTGCCATTTCTTAAGCCAGCTAAAGCCCATGCAGAGCTCTGAGTTAAGGATGCCCTGCAGAGTCTGCTACAGGAAGAACCGAGCTGAGGTGTGCCTGCGAATTCCTCCATCTCATGGGTAAGCCAGGCCAGCAGCAGCCCTAAAGGAACAGAGCTTCCTTGTTCAATATTTTTGCCCATCACAGAAATGCAAATCAAAATAACAGTGACATCCCATCACACTCCTGTAGGAAGGTCTATCTTCCAAAATTCAAAAAACAATAAACATTGGCAAAGTTATAGAGAAAAAGAAGACCTCTTGCATTATATTTTGGCACTAGTACTATAATCACTGCAGAAATGAGTATGGAAACTTCTCACAAAACTACTACTAGAAATTCCATTCGACCTAGCCGTATCTTTTCCAGGTATCTGCTTGGAAGCTAAAGACACCATGTTACGCTGAAGCATGGACAGTGACACAGCAGCACAATAAGCACGATGAGTCCGCCTCGGATGCAGCCTAGACACCTATCAGCAGATGTAGGAGCAAAGAAAACATGGCATAAATGCACATTGGACTCCTCAACCATTAAAAACGGTAAATTTGAGCCACTTCTAGAAAAATAGGTGCACCTTGAGACTATAATATTAAGTAACATGAATTAGACACAGAACGTTAGAAACCCACAGAACTAAAAAGGGAAACATAAAATATAGATGAGAGTAAACAGGGAAACAGGCTTTGTGGAGATGGGGAGGAAACTGGGGAAGAGGATCATGGGAAAGGGTAATAAAACCATCATGATGTCATACATGTGTGTACCAGTTTCCCATAATGTATCTATTTATTATGTGTTATAATCATGTTTTATTTAAAAAAAAAACAGAGCCTTTGCAGGCTAGTTCCTGTTTGAGAGGGTTCTGAGTAGAATAGCTACCATCTGGCCCAGGTTGTCCAAGATACCAGTAGTTCACAACTGTTACCCTAGCAGAACTGTTAGTACCATAATTTTTCTTCTCAAATGGCCTCATTTTGCGCAATCACGTATTTGTAAACCATTAGAAGTGTCCTTACAGGATGTTGTAGGATGCTGTTATGGTTTGTATGTAGTTGTCCCCCCAAAGCCTCCTGTCAATCATGGGTCTGTCAAGCCCGAGGCTCCAGGGGCGGGGCTAAAGGACCAGGAGGGGGCTTGAGGGGCGTAGCCAAGAGAGGCGCTAACTGTTAAACTTATAGTATGCGCTCTCAGATGTTCTTCCTCCCCCAATCTCAGGCGGTGGTTTCTTGGAGGTATGGAAGGAATCATCCTGGACACGGCAGTGCCCCAGCCTCTCCTCCAGACCCTATGAAGCGGGGCCAGCGTCTTGAAACCTCCAGTAACTGTGAGCTAAATAAACCTTTCCTCCCCTAAGCTTGTGTGTCCAGTATCTGTCTCAGCAAACACAGAACAGTAAGTAATACAAATGCATTCAACAGAATCTCTGAAATTCACACACACACACACAAAAAAAAAAAAAAGTAAATGAAACTTGTTTACAAATTATCTTCATTAGACTTGAGAGATAATCAATATGTAGGGCAAGGCAAGAACACAAATCAACCCAGAAAAAAAGTAAGCAATAAAAGGAAAGAAAATGTCCAACGTGACCTTAATTTCCTCCATCCTCATTAATAATGACTGCTTACACTTGGCTAGCCATGATATTTAGAAAGCAACCTTGGCAACTAATCCTTCAAGAACTTTAACTTTTGACTCATAAAACAGACTTTCTATTTTAACCAAGAAACCTAGGTAATCGATACTTATATTTCTAAATGAAAGTACCAAGCTGAGAGGGCGAGGGAAAAGAGAGGGGCATGGGGAGGGAAGGATGGAGGGACAGAGAAACAGAGAGAAGGGAGGGAGAGAAACAGAGAAAGGAAAGTGGAGGGAAGACAGGGAAAGGAAGGGAAAAGATTCAGCGGGGAAGAGGAAAGGGTGGAAAAGAAGACTTTCAGTAAAATCACAGGGACGAATGCTCCGAAGCGTTCTCCTTCCCATCAAAGCCCCACAGGGCATGTAGCTGTTTACAGTACCAACCAACTACCTGCTACATTTCTCTTAGAGACCATGACAGACTGGAAGCCGCAAACCCACAGCTGTAGCAAACACTTTGTTTACATTGCATAGGATTTGTTTGGCATGATTTGGCCATCCTGAATTTCCTGCCATGGAATTCTTCTGTGTGGTGAACAGGCAAAGAAGCCTAGAAAGAACTGCCATGGCCTCGTGTGCTGCCAATGTCACAGAAGCAGCTACTTCCCACAGTGCAGATGTAGACTCACCTGCCAGAACTAGAGTGGCTACAGCGATACAGCGGATGCAATTAATGACCTATCTTCAATCCCCCGACAGCTACATGGCGGATTTATCACAGCAAAGCACTGCTCTGCACTCAGTTCCCCAATGTCTGGTGATCCTCCCACGCCTGTCACAGCTGTTGTGCCCCTAACTTCCCACAGCCCCCCTTCTCACACTATCATCAGGGATATGGCCAACAAATGCACCCTTTTCCCTGGCTGTACCTACTAGCAGTTTCAACGCTGCCTTAGCGAGATTTTGAAATCCATTCAAGCCTCGATCTTTGTCTCTAAATTCTTTCTTAGTACATAGAATAATCCACCAATCATAGGACGAGTGGCTTTTCACAAGGCAAACATACTCAGGTAATGAAGCCTTTAAAATTCAAAACTTTGGCCTGGCCAAATAGCTCAGTGAATTAAAATGCCTGCAGTGGCCAAGGGTTCAATTGCCAGAGCCTATGGAGCCAGGGGCCTGCTGAGAGAGCAATTGAGACTGGGCATGGTGGCATGCACCTGTAACCCCAGCTCTTAGGAAGCTGTAAACAGATGGATGACTATGAGTCTGATCTAGTAGTGAGACCCTGAACATCTTGTAGACCCTTCCTTCCCTAACATACACATACAAACCATCATCATCATCATCATCAAAACCTAGCGGCTCCCTAAAGCCACACGGGCATCCGTCTCGTTCCTTTCCACCCATGAGTTGACGACGAGCCTCATTTCTACCACCAAAGATCTGTGCCCAAGTCGTCTCTACATGAGGTCATGCCCTGAGAGCTCCTTGATTTGTGGCATCCTGGCTGCATCCCGTAGTTTGGAGACTTACTACCCTGTGCGACAGACCAATTTCTCTTCATTGCTCTAATGGTTCATTTTGTGGCTCCATCACCGATCTGTGAGTTGCGTTCACTTTTTTCTAGTTCAACCACTGCTACCACAAGCATTGGTTTAAGTGTCTTTGGGCGCACAAACGAAGACGCCTCCAGGGGGTACCTTCCTAGCAATGGCATTGCTCGGGCATACACTATTATATAAGTTCAGTGTTCGTAGTTCCTGGACAGAGTTTTCCAAAGTAAATCTAGCAACTTACTCTCCCACCAGTGACCCCTGAGTCTTCCAGCATCTGCATATTCTTAACTGTTGATGTCATCCAAGGTTTGTTTGTTTGATTGATTGTTTGATTTGATTTTGGCTTTTAGCTATTCTGATGGAAGGTCATTCTGCTACCATGGATTTAACCTGCATTTCTTAGTGAGGAAATGTGATGACTTGTGTCTAGTTGCCCCCACCAAAGCCTCACACAGTCATGGGGTGGCTTCTGGAGTTTGTGATTGATTATTGTGGATTATTGTGGATTGATTATTGTGGATGCTACACCTGCCCTGGGGCAGGTAATGTGAGTTAGGAAAAGGAGTTAGCCAGCTGCCTGAGCTGCTGCCACTCCCTTTGTTTTCTTATTCTTTGCTGCCACCATAGAAGGTTGCCCTCTGCCATGTGCTGCTCCACTTTGCTGAAACCTCCAGTAACTGGGAGCTAAGTAAACCTTTCCTTACTTCATTTTGGGTGTTGGATATTTGTCCAAGCAATGAGAGAAAACTGAGACAGTAATACAGGTAAGCCTCCTGGTTTTTCTTAGACTCTCAACTTTTACTAAGTCAGTAGTCCATCCCAGTCACTCAGCTCCATCTGGTGCAATAAGGGCTGCCAGGGGCCCTCAGTTCACTCAAGGCCTCCCATCTGGTGGCCTTTATCACAGTTCTCCCACATTCCCACCTCACATCTCCATCTCCTATGCCTGTCACCTGAAGACCAGCCTCTTCCCTCTGCATTACCCAGTCTGACCCACTTTCTCCTTCCAACTCTACCCTGGAGCTTGGAGACAACCAGAACAGGCAAGCTTCTGCAGGCAGAGCACTTTCATGCCCTTACACTTCCTCTCCTCTCTAGCTTCAGAACAAATGCTGCCGTTTCTCTCAAAACCCTTAACCACTCAGAAAACATGAGGCTGCGTTTCCTCTGCCTCTTAAAATCTATTTGACCAGGTAAAAGTTACTCCTAGGCTCAGGTTTCTTACATAAAAATAAGCTAGTTCTTACCTCACAAAATTATGGTGAGACTTAGATTACAATATACTTAAAATTGCTGATTTAATACTAGCCGGCCTTGTGTGTTTGATAAGTATCGTTGTCTCCATTTCTTGAGTCATGCCTACACTCTCATTCATCTATTTTCCTAGAGACACTGAGGTGGGGAAAGGGCTTTTGCAAATAGAGACACCAATGCTTGAACCCTAGTGCCCACCATGGTATATCTCAATTCTGAGCCTCCCTATGCTAGTTTCTCACACTGTAAGGAGGACCTTGGGGTGCTACACTGCAGAAGTGTGAAAACGTCATGTCACTCTGCCCACTGACAAGACTGCATCTGCAATCTCAGAAGAAGGGTTGATATGCCCCTGGTTCAGGCAACATAGGGTTCACTGGCCCTTGCTTTTCCCTAAATTATCTAAAGTTAAATAAAATCAAGGCTTCCCTCAGAGATACCCACCAAGGTGACAATGCCCGGAAGCTCCAGAGCCAGGCTCCTTCTATTCCACAGCCCCTTCCTGTCTCTGTCCTCAGACTGTCCTTCCCCATGGACACCACATCCACCTACCTAGGATATTTTTACATTTTGCTATATCTCCTCTAGAATCTTATTGGACTAAATGATCCTTTACCTAAAATTTGTAGAACACTTCTGATAACATAATAGTCTGACGTACATATTTAGACTGTCTGCTAACTAGATTCTTAAACCTTTCAACAGCCAAGTTTCTTCAGAAAGCCCCTTTGATAGCTTACTACAGCTGTTATAACAAATTGCCACAAACTTAGTAACCTACACCAATTTAAAAAAATGTATTTTATAGTCAAGTACATAGAGGCCTAGAATGCATCTCCTCGGACTAAACTACATATTGGGTGAGATCTAGAGAATTTGGCTCGCCTGTCCCAGCTCTCAGGAGCTTTCCCCATTCCCTGGCTCATAGCCTGCATGCCTCATCTTCTAAACCAGCCAAGCCTCACTCTGTCTTTCTGGCCCTGCTTCATGCTTGACTGCCTCCCTCTTCTACTCTTATAAACCTTTGGGATTACTGTCAGCAGCCCCAGATAATTTAGGATAATCTCACCGATTTTGTAGTATGCCACTTGGCAAGCTTAATTCCATCTGATTCAATTCCCCCTTGCTAGGTAACATCATAAATTCACTGTGGTCCAGTGAGGAGGACATAGATATCTTTGAGGGGTCACTACTCTGGCAACACAGTCCTCAGTTCTTAATAAACTTCCCTTCCCTTGAAAAATATTTTTGAGCCAGGGTGGATAATTTACCTATTGGTGCTACTACACATTTTCCTTCAGTGCAATACCAACAAGCCCCAAAATACAAGCCACTGAGAGCTAGCACTGTGATATCTTGTGGCGACACCATTTTCTCCTGAATGCCTATGTCCAGATGGCACTTTCCACCACCACCACCCCCAACATTCTCATCACTTTGACTTCTTAGGAAGAAAGGAGGAAATGGAGGACAACAAAAGGTAAGGTGTGAACAACCGCTCAGCAGAGCACAGGCCAGTTCCATCCAGAGGTAAGAAAGAGGAGACACTGAGGAATATACTCCGAAGATGTGCCACCTTGGGCCCGCTAAAGCCTCTACAAAGCTCTGGATGACAATTTGGCCTGAGCTTGAACCTAAATAATCAAGGGAACTGTGAGTATTCTGTCTTGTCCTTCCTTCCACAGTGTTTTCCTGTATTGTCATCTGGCTCTCCCTAACAATTTTAGAGTTGAACAGGAAAAGGCAAATGGCATAAATCGAGGAAAGCCATAGAGGACACCACTCTCATGGCTTTTCTCCAAAGAGTTAACCATGGAATAGGTAGATGATAGGTAAGTAGGTAGGTAGGTAGGTAGGTAGATAGATAGATAGATAGATAGATAGATAGATAGATAGAATCTTTAAATGTCTCTAATGATGGCTCCTTTGCATCTTCAAAAATTTAAATCATACATCTGGCAAGTTAAATAATATCCTCAAAGCGAACTAACCTTATGCACACCTTTATATTTTACCATTTAAGGAATTCCTTAGTGAGCAAAATAAATTCTAGGTATTTGTTGTGCATTTCAATTTACATCTGAGTTCATTTCTTTAGTTATGCAGAAAGGAAATCTAATGATTCCTACAAACATAGCTTTGAGATCCAGCACCACAGCCAACCCACCACCCTTACAAGCTTTCTACAAGCCCATATTGTCCTTGAAGTCAACTCCACTCTCTTGTAAAGGTCTTATCCTTTCTTTCTTCTAAACTTTCCTTAATTGTCTCCATTCCCCACTCCCCAGACTTCACTTTATAGCATGTCATGATTTTAATTATTGAGGCAGGTTTTTGCTTATTCCATGAGGATAGGGATCATAGCTTTCTTTTTTTCTAAACTTCAGCTCTGGGTCCAGCTCGAAGCTGCCTTACAAACACTGCTGAGTGAATGAGTGCTCTCTGCCCCCAACTTTTCTTTCTAGCACATTTATTTGCCCCAGATATTAACTTAAATCTGTTGTTTATATTCATTTCATTCTTATAAGCAATTTAATTATGTGATAACCACTATCGCTTTGTTTCACAGATTAGCAAATGAGCACAAAAAAGTCTCAGCAATTCACCCAAAGTCACAGAGCATTAATAACAGATAGCATGCATTGAGCAATTGATATTGGCCAAGCAAGATTGCTGGGAGCCACCTAAGGGGTCTGTGTAGGAATTAAAAAGAGATGTTCCTTTTGGAGAGATGAATTTGAAAAGTATCCATTCCCTCAGGACAGATGAGCCCTTTCCTAGGTATACTGCTTATAAATGACAGCAGGTTCCTATCTATACCAGGCCCTTGGCTATGAGCCTTTTTGATGGGCACAGTGTACAAAATGCCAGCCAGTGCTACACATTGCTCTGAGGACTAAATGGTGACAAAAACACACTAGCCCTATGAGCTAGGTATTACTGATATCATCATCCCTAGTGCAGGAAAGCAAGAGCCATGACCAGGGAAGAATGATGGCTCACAGTTGTCCAGATATTGAAGGACAGAGGTAAGATTCAACTCCAGGACTATTGATCCCTTAGCTTACACTCCTAACCGTCGTATAATTGTCTTACCCTACATGTCCAAACAGTCTCTGTCCTCGCTACTTTTCTTGTGGCTAAAATAAAATACCTGGCACCCAAAGTTGAAGAACAAAAGTTTACTGCAGCCCACAGTTTGTAGAGGTTTCAGTTTATAGCTGGCGGGCTCTATAGCAGAGTGGCATGGTAGAGGAAAAACAGCTCACAGCACACAGAAGGCAGCAAGCAACAGAAGGAGCCAGTGACAAGCAGCTATGGCAGTGGCCCTCATTCCGTCCCTTATATTCTATCCAGGCCACCTGCTTTTAGCACTCACATCCAGGTGAGACACCCATAAGACCAGCACTGCATCAACCTGTCCCAGCGTCATATCCATAACCCGAGCATCATACACTGTAGATCTTCTGAAAAAAGCTCCTCTGAAGACCTCTGCCTATGACCAAATGAGGTTTGGGAGGTCAAGCTAAAGAAGACTCCTAACTGGTCTCCAAAACTGACCTACCAAATTGATCTATTAACCAACAGCTGCTGCTACAGTAAGTTTCTAAAGTTCGAACTCTCAAACTCTTTAGTAGCTCGGCCACCCACCTCCTGTGGCCGAGGAGACTCCTTAGAATCTGATACTGGACATCTGTCATCCTTACCACTCATCCTTCCTTCCACCTCCACCCCCTGCTGCTGAGCTTTTTGCTCTATGAATCTTAAGCTCTAACTCACCCTAGGCCTTGACATATGGTGCTCTTTACACACTGAAGCCTCTGCCTCTGCCTCTGCCTCTTTAGTTGACCAGTTTCTACTTAGAAGTCTCAACCTCAATGCCCCTACCTGTGATGCACAGTTCAGATGAGACCCTCTGAGGGTCCCTCCCATCATACCCCATGCTTTCTTTTGTGACAATGTCAGATGCTTCCATTTGTACAACATTCATTATTCACTCAGGACACACTGGTTTTTCCTAATAATGAATTCTGTAACAAAACCAGTGTCTGTCCTGTTGACTGTAAACTCAGCTTTTGGCACATTTTATGGCACATGCTGCAACCAAATATTGTTACTGTCCCTCCTGTATGTTTTCCGTGTTTCCCTACCATAGTGTTCATCGCAGTGTACTAGAGTGTTATGGTTTATGTCTAGTTGTCCCCCAAAAGCCTCATGTAGTCATTGGGCAGGGACTTCTATAGATTGAGACTTGACTCATGAATCACTGGAATTATGTGTTTTAGTACTGATGGGATTATTGGCCTGAGTAGCGCTGGGACTATGGGTGTGGTCTAGGGCAGATATCCTAAGCCAGAGAGCCTGATAGGAATAAAAAGAGAGTCAGAGAGACACACTAGAATTGTTGCTCTCTGCTGCCCTGTTTGGTTGGCAGCTTCTACCACCATTGTTGCTGTTCTGCTCCCATGAACTGGATGCTCTCCTCTCTGTTACACTCAGCCTTGGGCCAGCTGAATATGGACTGAAACCTGCAGTAACTGTGAGCTAAATAAACCTTTCCTTCCTTCATTTTTGAGTGTCAGGTATTTGTCCCAGAAATGAGTAAAAAGGAACTAATACATACAGCTACCCAGTTATTTCTCTTTTCCCCATCTGATTGTAATGATTTTAAAGATGAAGACTATAATATAATATGGATTAGATTATAGTTCACTACCAAGTCCTCAGCATCTAGCAAAGTGACTACATGTAGTAGGCACTCACATAATCCAGAATAAATGAATAAATACATGTAATTGGCTCCTTTGATGTAACCATTCAGTTTGTGATCACTGATGTAAAGGACATTAGCAGATTGAAGAATTGTTAAGCTTTAAGTGGTCAGTAGAATGGCTTAGAACATCG
Source organism: Myocastor coypus (assembly GCA_004027025.1). Classification (NCBI taxonomy): domain Eukaryota; kingdom Metazoa; phylum Chordata; class Mammalia; order Rodentia; family Myocastoridae; genus Myocastor; species Myocastor coypus. Next base: position 15,930 of record PVJA010011956.1, read on the forward strand.
CAATAAAATTGACAGTTTCAAAATCTCACCCAATTTTGTTCATTTCTCACAAGATACAAGGACATCCTCAACAAAAGCTGATATCCAGTCAAAAGTGTCACAAGTAACCATGTGAGAAGCTCAGCATTTACTTCAAACTCCTATAGGGACTAAGGCCACAGAACCACAAAAGGATTGTCCTAGGAGTGGTCAGGCATACCTATTCATAGACATTAAATTATTTCAATTAGAAGGAAACGCCTCTAATTGACTGTTAAGCAACTTTTTATCACCTGAAAAGGTAAAAAAGAGAAACATTCAACTAAAAAAAAAAAAAAAAAAGCAAAAGCAAAGTAAACTATGTTACTTAAAAAGATAGGGTGAAACCAGGACAAAGTGCAATTCACTTAAAAAAAAAAAAATCTGCTCAAGAACTCCATTTCTTTCCTAAGTCCAATATTCACCATGGAGATGAGAGGATGCCTTAATTAGTCAATGGCCCCAAAAAGTCTCTTCAGACTTTGAGACAGTGACCAGAGCCTTCGATTCCCAGAAGAGGACTATATTGTTTTCTCTAGAAGGTGAGTTAGCATTTCCAAGTGGACATTAAAGAATTTCAGAATAGGGGCCACTAAGATAGCTCAGCAGACTAAGTGCCTGCTTTGACAAGCACAGGGACCAGGGTTTGATCCCCAGTCCTGCATGCACTCAGTGACCAAGTCTGGGCATGGTGGCACAGACTCATAACCCTAGTACTGGGGTCACTGAAAACAGGAGAATCACTATGAGTCTGAGCTGTGTAGTGAGACCCTGAACCAAATACAAAAAAAAAAAAAAAAAAAAAAAATCAGAACAGTCTTGGAGCCTCTACATGAACAGCTCAATGATAACTACAGTGGTCTCAAAGTGCCACAACTACACTGGTATTTCATTAAACAAGCAAACTATTTTGTGAATGTTCTTGGGTTTCCTCACCAATAAGTAGGACTGAGGAAACTTCATCTTCTCTGTAATGCAGCACTACATCCTCCTTTCTAGCCACAGACCAGTTAGTCCCACACAATGCTGTTAAAACCAGAGTTCTTTTTTGGTGTAAGTACCCGAGTGTTTACCTACTTGAAATTTCATTCAGTCCCCTGTGATCTCCTTGGCCTCATTGACAAGGTTCCCATTAGCATCACTGTTAAAACCTGGTGATGTTGGTTTCACTTTGCTTGGTTATTTCCTTAGTTATCTATGAACACAACCTTCTTGACACAAAATAGCAGGGCCAATAAAATACTGTTTAAAGGAAACCAGCAGGTTGCTGACATCATGCACTATAGTTTGACTCACTCCAAAGCCACTGTGTGGAACTTGACTGAATTTACTCCCACAGTGACGCACTTTCCGGTCAGCAATAAAGGGCCCTGTTCATAGCAACGCTGCCTTGGGCGATCAAAGCCCTGCCCAGTGCCTTCTGTTTCCAACATTCGTGACTGCCAGTAGGCAGGGCTCCCCTTTGGTACTGAATTTGGAACAAATTGCTTCCAGAGGAGATATAAAACTTTAACCAGGAGTCAAGCCTTGAAATCATTCAACCACATGCAGTCATTTGAGCTGTTTGCTGCATCACCAAGGACTGATTTTTATTTTCAGCGACATTTTCATGGACTGAGCCTCCATGTCTTTTCATCCAACATGGCTATCGACTTCCTTTTTCCTTTATCTTTATTTTTGGTCCCAAACATTACCTTCTGAAGTAAGTTCCCACCCTCGAGATAAATAAAGCTGGTGGGCAAAAGGAGCAAAGCCCACAGACTAATCGCGACCAAGCTCAGAGACGTTCTGAGGCCCTGACCTGGTAAAGCTATCCTGAATCACAGACCTCCAAAGCAGGCTAAGTGGGAAGGAGACTTAGGGACCCAGCACTTAAAGATCTCAAGAAAGCAGAGTCCAAACAACATTTTTCTCCCACTGCCTGTGATGATTTCCATATGTACACAAGTCCTACACAGGCACTCTACTGTAATATATAAAAAGGCCGTTGCTATAACTACTAAGGACTTTTGTGTAAGTTTTTGTTAAAAATTCCTCTATATCTTCCCTCAGATTTTGCCTCATGAGCAAATAATAGGTTGAATTTCAACCTCCCCTCCTCCCCTTGGACTGATCTTTCTGTCTGTGACTAACTCTACAGCAACATTTATTTTTCATTCCTTCAGCACGTATCTTAGACTTGATTATATAGGTAATGTGCTTAGGCTATGCGGTCATTTGAAGACATATGCATGGTTCTGTTTCCCCAGGAAAGGGACTTCATTCTCAAGGAACTAATCTCATGAACTTAAGTACAAAAGACATTAAGATAATTTGTGCTCAGTTCTGGTCACTGTCCCAGAACAGAGAAAAGAGATGGGGGTTGAATTGAAAGGGACGTTTACAAAGTCAGTCAACAGAAGACCATGGAAAAGCTGTTTTAGGGAAGGGAACTGGTTTGACCACAGTGAGCTCTGAAAATATGGACTTTGTGTTTGTGAGCAGAACCAACGAAAATATGCCCAGAGAGAAGCTGGAGATGGGCCACATAGGAGGCTGGTAGGTTAGGTGACTTTTTAAACATCCATCCCCACCAGCTTAAGGTAATATAATACATCCCAATATGTTAACTCAGGCCTGACTCTGTGACTTACTTTAGACAATAAAATGGGAATAGGCAGAACTTGTGCCACTTTCCAGCAAAATTTTATAAGCCATTATTAATAATTCTATCCTGTGTTCCTTTCATTTTGTTATAGTAGACCAGATTAGGGCTATTTCTTTGGGTTAGATCCCAGAATGATTGCACTATGAATCAGAGCTACTGTCAGCTCCTAACAGACAAGCAGCTAGACTGAGAAAAACTCCCTTGTTTTTGCAAATTGATCTGATTTGAAATTCGGTGCCGAAGGACCATATCCAAACTCACCAATATGGCAGCCAACTGATAATGCGAGCAGAAGTAATAAGGTCGTAAGTCAGATGGGTAATTTGATATTGAATAGAAAGGCAGTGACAATAATAATAAAGATGCACCATCTAGGATCCATTGTATATTCATGGGTCATACATTAGGTTAAGCACATCTCTAATCCTCAGGCCAAAACTTAAGCAGACATCACTTCTAACTTGCTCTTTCATGCCTTCCCCAGGAACCAGTCAAGCCTAGTAGGTTCATGCATGTGTGCATGTGTGTGTGTGTGTGTGTGTGTGTGTGTGCGCGTGTGTGTGTGTGTGTGCGTGCGCGCACATGTATGCCCAAGAGGGTTAGCTCAGCAAGCTTGCCTCTTTCAAGTCTTGTGCATTCTTCAGACAGAGCTCTCTTCAAAACAAAACTTTGCCCAGTTTCTGGCCATACCCTCTGACCCCTATAAAGATTCTACCTGCTAAGAATGCTGCACACCTGAGCCCTTGGGCTATGTGCTATCCATTTGATCAAACAGTTTCTGCTAATATCATAACTCATGGTAGAAACCTGTTTGTCCTCTGGGTAGCTGGGGCAAGTCATGGCTGCCTGTGTGACTATGTCCTTTTAAAAACCACACCTAGCAAGGACAAGGGGAGCTTCCGTGGCCGACAGTGGGTTGCCTTGTTGTCATACATTGTGGCTTACAGAATTCAATGCATCTGTGCAACTCCCATGGGAGGGAACTTGTGGAAGCTTGAGTCTTGTTTCTTCGAGACTCTGCCCTAAGCTTCTTTCCATTTTCTGATTTTAATCTGTATTTTTTTTTCATTATAATAAACCCAAGCAGCAAACACAAATGCTCTCCTGATTCCTGGGAGTCTCAGCAGGGAGGTGCCAAGCCCAAAGGTGGCCTTGGAGACCACTAATACCCAGAAGTCCATGAGGCAGGCAAGTCTCAAAAATGGGGCCAAAACACAGTAGCACCAAGTGTTAAAGCCTGCGTCCAGGCTCAGACGATGTTGGTTCAGTGAATGGAAATGAGAGGCCAGAGGAAGCTATGCACTGAGAGTGGCGGAAAGGAGGGAAGATGAGGAGGCTAGTGTAGAACCAAAAGTAAGAGTCATAGTTTACTGATCAAATTTGACTTCCATATCTGGGAGAGACTATTCAGTGGGCAATGGGATATGCACAGCTTGATTTGGTCATAGAGCCCAGCCCTGGCTGGTTTTTCATGGCTGAAAAATGCAGAAGCCAAAATAAATCATAATAACAAGAAGTCACAGTGGATGAGTAAGTACTCTGAGGAGATGTCAGAGATAGAAAGAGCAAGAAGTATAAAGCTGTCAAATGAAATGTGAGTGCCAGAGAGGTAGAAATAGTGAGAAGGAAGGAACTTTTAGCTATTTACAATTCATAGGGAAGGGTGACCTGGTTGCTTTCAGGTAAATGCCTATGAAGCCAGCATTACCTCAGACTTCTCGGAGATCACATTTGCTGAGGCTCTGTCACTGCTCATAAAACCCTGACAGGCAGTAACATTGATATTCTCATAGAACCCTCATTTTCCAGGACATTTACGATCAGTTCTTATGAGCAACACACTCGGCAGTGGCAGTGATAACAACTGATGATTCCAAGGAAATTGAAACAGAGAGTGCCAGTCACTCATGGTGCCACCGTGTGACTGCCACCAGGGCTACGTTTACATGTGTTTACTTAGGGTTTTGAGCACCAAAAGCATTGATGCCAAAAGTAGGACCATGAGAAAGGCAGCCAAGGTCCTGCGAGATTTCATTTCTCTTAACACAATGGTTCTCTAGTCCCACATCACTTCAAATGGCAAACAGAGCTAACAGGAGTGTCAGGCTGGCTCCAGGCGTCCACTGTTGCTTCCACTCCCCACTGGAGTGATTTATTTTATGTCTCAGTATGTTTTTAGATTTTTCCTTTTCTACAGAAGAATAAATTGGGGATTATTCCAGAGGTTTCTTTAAACAGCAAAGTTATCAAAATGAGGCTGATACCTCCTCATTTTACCTGAAAAGACCGTTCTGTTCCCAAGCTAATGACCACTGGTATGTCTAATGTAGGCCTCAGAAGATACTGAACCTGCCTTAAGACCTCCTTTTCATTTTCTTAGCCTTATCCTTTTTAGATAAAGAATACTCATACACAGCTGTTTTGGAAAGAAAATTATAAATTGGCTCTGGTGTCCCGCATAGCCCTGTTACTCTCTCAGCAACAGAGAATTCCAGTTCCTTATTTAGGGTCAAGTCTTGGGAAAAGTCAAAACACTCGAAGCAGTGTCTCAAAAGCTCCCCCATGTGTGAGCATGAAAAATTACTCATTGGAGAAAAAGACACTGAAAAACTGAACAATAAGAAGGAAGACAAATTTCTATCACTCAGAAAGTATACTAGCGCTGGGCAGATAGCTCAGCAGCATAAGTGCCTGCCTGGGAAGCATGAGGTGCGGAGTTTGATTCCTGGTACAAAAAAAAAAAGTATGTTAATACACAAGAAAACACCATAATTGTTATTTTATTTAGGTGTCATGTTCAAAATATAAAATAATAATATAAATGGGTTGATTTTATACAGATTATAGCAACAAATGGAATGAGCATATGAACAATGGTGGGGTTTTTTCTGTGATAGGTATGAAAAATCAGGGCAAAAGAGAAGAAACAGAAAAAGAACTGGATTTTCTCTAACTTTAGATGCACTCAAAAAAGAAAAGCCATCTGAATGTAACAAGCAATTGATTTATATCATTGATCCCAAGAAAAAATGTATATGAAAATAAGTCAGTATGTTTGTTGTACTCTCCAAAGAATATTTACCTAATGGAAATGTTTCCCAATTTCCCTCTTTTCTCCATTTCCCTTTCTTTATTAAAAAAAAAAAAATATATATATATATATATATATATATATATATATATATATATTGCATCGAACACTGCTGTGGAAATCAAAAGCCATTCCCAAGCAAAAAGCCAGCTTCTAGACTACTGAACCCATATCTGGCCTCAAAGATTTTCTGTGCCAACCTTAATGTTTTACAGAGGAAGAAAGTGAGCTCAATATACATGGATTGGACCAAGTCCACAGAGTCACAGAATACGGTGAGTAGATCTGTTGCCTTCTTCTAATTCAATCAGTATTCCTTTATACAAAGTGGTCTCTCAAATTCAATAATTGTAGCAAAGAATAGAAAAACACCAACACTAAATCTTCTGAGGGCTAGCTGAGGCATGTTTGAAATACATCATTTAATTCATTTGTTTGGTGCTAGACCTGCCCTCTACAGCTACAGTATTGTGTCCATTTCACCAGTGAAGAATCAGAGGCCTAGGGAAGGGCCCACTTGAAGACCTTACACAGTAAGTGGTGCAGCCACCGCACCAGGCAAGCCGTCTAACTCTAGAGACCAAATTACTAACCACAGCGAGCTAAGTGGGATCCAGAAGGTAAGATCGTCATTCAAATTCAAAGGAGTATCAGTGAATGGACTAAACATTATTCTTCAGGAAACATGAAATTGAAATCTGTGACATTTGAAACAAAAAACTGGGTCAAGTCTGGAAAGAAAAATGGCTTAGAAGGGAAATTCATGCCTAACTAGTAGAACAAAGTTGAAGCTTTGTAAGTATCCAGTTGCATAAAAATGATCTAAATTGACAATAGTACTCTCCAATGCAGGCAGTAAGTCATGCTTATCTATGATTAGAAATTATTCTTGTCTACCCATTACAGCCATTCCTTTACCAGGTAACTCTTAGGTAACCTATGGCCAAGTAACAAAACCAAGGTTCTCAAGAAAGTGGGAAGACAGAACTCCTGTTTCTCTAACCAAACAGAATTAAGACAGAGTTCCTAAAACTCCCAGTGACTGGCTCCTTTCCAAATCCGATGATAACACTAAGCTTCACTTTCCCAAATCTCTCCAAAATATTGCATGGATTTCTCCCTGCCTCCTCTGGCACTTTCCATCTTATGGCTGCTGCAGTATCAATTCTGCAGCCCTTCGGTCTTTCAGACCAATCTTGGTTTCCACAGCTTCCTGCTCACAAACTTACTTGTTGAATGCAGTACTCTCAGAGTCCTGCTCTTGCTGGGTTCTCCTACTTCCTGTTTTCACATTCTATTGGTGAGGTCATATCCATACCCACAGCCTCTGTGACCACATGGATGCTAATCTTTCACCAGCTGTGGTCTCTAAACCAGTTCTGGAGGGTTCCAAGTTAGTTTTCTCCTCTAAGAGCCACATTGCCCATTGTACCACCTCATACTGCAGATAATCCAATTCCTTATGTTCCACAAAAAAGAAAAAAAAAAATGACCCAGTAAGTAAACAGAGGGACCTATGGAATAAAGGCAGCAAAAGGCAGGGAATCAACAGTGGGTTTTAACGGTCAAACAACTCTCGTGAGCGTGGAGCCCAATCACACTAGACAGACTGTACAGAATGTGCTGCAGATGTATCCATACCAAGAGGAAAGAATCTGAGATATTTATCCATCACCATTGGAGGACGGCTCCTAGCAGGTAGGGGAGTGCGGGGAGGTGGTGCTTCCATTCCAAGCCTGTCTCACTGTAGTCCTGCAAAAGTGTACTGGGTGAGATGTATAACTGCCTTGCCTAGGAATGAGGACTATGAGGACATACGAGGAGGACACTGGCAGGACCACCACGAAGCCATCCTGAGCCTTTCCAGGCCATGCCTCTCATACCCCTCAGGATATTCTGCAAACCCACCCCTGCTGTCTCATCTACCACCACTCCACTGGATTCACCGTCTAGCTTGACCCTCCACCAACAGCTTCCAGGATGTGATGACAGTGCCGCCTCTGTGCTTTGGCCCGCTATTCCTTCCTCCCAGGATACTCACTCACCTTCCAACCCCGTTCCCATCTCCCTGGAATCCCCCTAATTTTTTGACCAGACATGTCTGTTGGATCTCTTCCCTCCTCAGACATTCCCTCGGTTCCTGGCACCCAGAGTGGGCAGAAGTTCCCCCATCTCCATGTCTCTCTTAGGAAACTGTATGGTGGCTATCTATCAACACAACTAGATTAGGCTACCAGATTTTGAACCTTGACAAGTAGACATCGTGCTTAGCGTTATCACTCTGATTCCCCAATTCCTGGAAGTTATATAGGTCACATGAAATAAGTAATGTAAGCCTGCAATTAATACGCTGCTCTTAGGCATTTTGCTCATCACTAGCACCCACAAGCTCAGGAAGGAAACATTTTCTTGGGCTCACAGTTTGTAGTCCAGGGTCTGCTGGCTCCAAAGCAGGGTGGTATTGCAGACAGGCCTGGTGGAAGAGAGCTCCCTCCAGCCTGGCAGCCAGGATACGAGGTGGTGAGTGAGGAGTCCTGGAGGAGATAAGCCTGTCAGGTCACTTCCCAGTGGCCCAGTGACCTGCTCGTCCACCAGACCGCCCTCCCATGGCAAGTCAGCTGGGAGCTCCCATAATTCAGTCTCCTCCCAAAAACCCACCTATACAAGCCTAAGGCTCTTGGGCAACAGATAGACATAAAGCATAACAATGGCAAACACAAGACAGCTAGCATAACTATACTACTCATTTCTTTCAGTGCACTGAAAGGATCACATTGTACTTCTATTTGTTGTGTAATATTGTCATCCGAGTAACTACTCTGAATACAACAATACTGAATACAGTAACTATTATTCCTTTCTTATTGTCCTGTTTTGATATTTTGTTTTGTTTTTATTTCTTTCTTCTATTTTCCTTTCAAGTAGATATTTAAAAATTAAAACAATGGTAAATAAAGCCCAGATCAAAAGAAAATGCTTGAATAAAATAATAATTTCTGTTTTGATACATGCTTTTTTAAAAAAGTGAAAAGCTTATTAGGATGCCTTCCCCCTACATAGGGGCTGTACACCAATGCCATTCGCTCGGTTTCTGCTTCTTAAGCTGGGTGCTTCGCTATTGGCGGTGATTTCCTTAAAGGTAACCTGGTGCTAAAGAACCCTGTCTGTGAGTCCCTCAAGGTAAATTCTGGACAAGCACATTGCTAGGTCCTTTGTGACCCCACTTCACCTCCTCCAACTCAAGGTCCCTGTCATCTGCCTCACAAGGCGTGTCCTCCACACTGACCCCAGTAGATATCCCCACAAAGAAGCAAGCAGCACCTCTCCTGAGAACTGCGGCCGGCTGCTCAAGGTCTCCTGCCTCCATCCTGTGAAGGACTCTGCCAGCTCCAGTGCCCACAGGCAGGAACTCAATGTACCATGGGTGGGAGGCAATCTTGCTCATCAATTTGCCTAGATTTATCACAAATAATGTATTTATATGCAAATACACCCAAACCTGAATAATGATTAAATTCAGATACTCGAGATCTTTTAGGAGATGAGGAGATGAAAGAGAGTAAAAGTCAGTGAGCTGTGTCTCTGAAGTCTGTCTGGTTCTGCCAAAACCGATCCTATTGACTAATGTGAAAACTAAACACATCACAGGTACCTTTGATCTGAGATTTTATGACGTAGTTTATGTTGGGCAAATGTTTGAGATTTTACAGTTCACTGATCCCTGCCACCACGTTGGCTGGAAGCTAGGTAGTCTCCAGTTTACCTGGACATGCCTTGTGCTTGTACTTCCCTGCCCCTCCTAAACCCTACAGCTTCACAATGAGAAGGTAAAGCCACCGCTGCGGGCCTCTGCGCTGAAAATTTTACTACTGGCTAGTCCTCCTATCAGCTGGGTTTGGGGTTCTGCCCCAGCCGACACCGAGCGTCTTTAATCAGCAATGATAGAAACCTCCCAACATGGTGACAAGGTGATGCAAGAGCGCTGAGGGCAAAGAAGGAAACTCGGGTCACCCCACTCATGAACCAGGCCTGCAGTTTATGGTTTATGTTTTGTTTTGTATTTTCAGACCCACTGCAGGCAGCCAAGTCTGTGCCATTCAAGCTGTTTCGTTGACCTCATACTAAATCATGTAAATAGATTCTCTGGTCTAGCGATGTCAGCGCTGACTCTGCGGCTGTGTGTGTTTATAGTTTGTGAGCTGCTGGTGTACACTGCTTCCAGTTCCTTGTGCTCACTGGCAGTTCTGCTTTGGTGTAAGTTGATGTTACCCATCCTTGCAGGCCACTCTTGCTCCTAGCTTCCTCCGATGGGCTACAAAAGTAAAGGTAGCACCGGAGCGTCTCACTGAGCTGTCTTCCTCATTGCATGCCTTGGTGTTCTTTCCCTAAAGCTTAAGTTTGAGGGTGTTTGGAAAGGAAACTCTTGCCCTTAAAAGGTTGGGCTACCTCCCCAATCTTCCACAGATAACACCAGCTAACAACACAAGCAATCTGCATCCAAAAATACCTCATAGGGATAAGTTTTTATTTCCTAAGCTTGTTCACTTGCTTTTACTTTTTCTTAAAGGTCAACCTTCCTTTGAGGAAAGCAACAGTATTTTAAAACACATTTTACTCTCCAAGAAATTGCAACCTGGAGAGGTTTTATACATTTTTCTCAGTCAAAGAACAGGTCTACAAAAGCCCTGGAATAAACTATAAGCTAAAGAAACAGAAAGTTCGTTGTCCTTCCTTTCATTCTCCCTGAGCCTATCCCAAATGATAAGAGATTCTAACCACCAAGCTGAACTCTGTATCTATAAGTGAACTTTGGTGGTCCTGAAATCCTATTCAAAACACTGATATTCAGATGTTTTGCTAGGAAAGAGTAACTCCAAAACATCTAAGACAAAGTTCAACTGTATAATTTTATATCACGTCTACTTGCAAGAAGAAAGCACCTTCAATTATGTGAATGTTAAATGTATTTTGCTTATCTACGGCCTAAAATAGACCTAGTTGTAATTGTCTACCTATATCAATCTAACTTAAAATTTATTAAAGTAATTACAATCATTTTTCTCACACATCTGCCACATGGGTGGGGCTCTGCAGACAGGGCTTATCAACCTTCCCTCTAGTATCTCAGAGGTCACCGACCGAGGCTGGCAGGTGTGCCTCTGAAAAGGCTCGTGCACGAAGCTGGCCATTGGCACTTCTCTCCCCAAGGTTGTGAGGTCAATACGGCATCTCACAGCTCAGCAGCCATGTTGGAAGAGTGAGCAACAGAAAGTTGAACCTGGCAATTTCTTAGGATTTGGACCCAGACAGAGAGTGACACAGTGTTGTTTTGTTATTGAAGCAATCACAAAGGGATTCAAGGGGGCTGATGGGGTAGCTCAGTGGGAGAGCATTTGCTCAACATGTACAAGGCCCTGGGTTCAATCCCCAGTACCACAAAAATGTAAAAGCAAACAAGGGGGTTCGAAGGGAATGGGTGCAGACCCACCCTGTGATAGAACAAGTGTCAGAAAGGTTTGAGATGCTGTCTTAAGTTGCCTCATAGCCCCCAGGTGTGGTTTCCTTCCTGCTGTCTGCCCTTTGCTTATGTGTCTTCCCCTGCCCTCTCCACCATCACTCACTGGGCGAGAAAACCAAGATCTTCCATTTGCCTCATTTCCAGCTTCCCAGGGCAGGAGGCCATCCAGAACTCCTCTTGCTCTTCCCTCTGTTCACAGCTCTCCCTCTCTGGCCACACGTGGCTTTTCCTCAGTACTAAGAGCCCAACCCCTCCAAGTTTCTTTCCTCCACTGCTGCTCACATGAAGCACTTTGTGTAGCCTGCTTGCTTAAAGAAATCCTAGCCACCATTTGAGGGGCACGGTGGCTGTGGAAGGACGGAGATAAACGTCCCCCAGAAGTGCATTACATACGAACAACATGAAGCAAGAAGGAGCTGACCGTCGCCTACGTCACTTTGTGAAGCGTGGGCTGGGAGGAAAATCATCCCCAAGTCTTTTTCCAAAGCAGCCTCTGTACACTCTGAAAGCTTGGGTTACCTGAATTTTCAAGGAAGTGCCAGCCAATTTACAATATTTGCCTCTCCCATTCTCCTCCTTCATGTAGATGACTGATCCAGAAAAGTGGAAATTAACACCAGAACTTTCTCTTATCTCAGCCTATGGCTCCCTCAGTGGGCCTTTGAAATGCTGTGCTTGTTCTCTGCAGCAGAGGTCCAGGAGCCCTGGCTGAGGAGAAAAGCTCCAAGACAAGGCCTCACAGGCCAACAAGCAGCTCTTCAGAAGATCAGTAGGAGGCCCCAGAACTCTCACCACCATCCTGGCCTGGCCTCCACGCACCTCCCTCCGCATGCCACAGGCCCTGGCCTCAGAGCCCTCCGTGCTGCAACTGCTTCTAGCATCTTCTGCCAGAAATTCATATGGCTCCTTCCTCTCTCCTGAGTTCTTAGGCCTTTATTAATGCAGTGTAGCACCTTTTTATTGAATCTCTCCTGGGTTCCCTAACTAACCTGCAGAAATCACTGAGCACACACATTCCATACTCTCCCCTCCCTACACTTTTCTCATTAATTACCGCTAATATATGATGTGTTTTGCTTATTAAGGCCCAATTTCCCTTCTACAACGATAGCTTCATGAAGGCAGGTGTTTGTTATGTGCCACTGACCATCAGGAGTGGAATAGTATCAGGCATCACAAAAGTAAGCGATGAATATTTATTAATATAAATTGAACAAACTACTGGTCAAGACTGTGATGGTGCCCACAAGGTGACCATATGGCTCCCTAGTCACGGGGTCTGCTCCCACACTAGAGCTGGCTCCAATAGCCATCCTATCTGCATTAGCGTCCTACTGCCACCTTCACAGCCTACAAACTTAGTGGCATAAAAGAGCAGAAGTCCATTATGTTGCAGCTCCTTAGGTCAGAAGCTCAACATGGGTCACACTCAGCCAAGGCATTCACAGGACTGCCTTCTCTTCTGCAGACTCTAACAGGAACATGTGCCTCCTGGGCTCTCCTAGCCTTTAGGGGATCTTCGCCGCTCCCTCCTGTAGCCCTTGCCTTCATCTCCAAAGACATCTACATCACAGTCCTCTAATCATTTTTTGCTTAGCCATCTCTCACTTGCCTTTTCTGCTTCCACGACTTCCTTCCTTGAAATAATACAGGATAATACAGGATAATCTCCGTATTTTAAGAGCATCTCATGATCCAGATTAGATCCAATTTAGATTCCAGATAAGGTGTCATGTGTTGAGATGCGGAGGCTTGCGGGGAGGGGAGCTTTTGACAGATGATTGGATCATGGCGCTGTCAGTCACGTCAATAAGTGTCTAGCTGAAGGTGCTGTTCGAAAGGGGCGCCTTGCGGGAGGAGAGGGTCACCAGAAGGGTGGGTACTTGTCCCTTGCCCTTCCATCCTCTCGGGGCTCTCTGCCACTGTTCTCTACTTCTTCCAGCCATCATGAGGTTAACAGCCCTCCTGCACTCTGCCCTCCGCTGTGATGTTTATGTGTTAGAGTCATGGGGAATGAAACCTCCAAAACCACAATAAACCAAAATAAACGTCTGCTCTTCTAAGTTGTGGGCACCTGGTATCTTGCCCAAGCAGTGAAAGAACCAATACATTTTGTTAAGGTTTACACTTAGAGGTCCCCCAAAACCTCATATAGTTATAGCTGTGGCTTTTTTAAAAAGTAATAAAAATGATACAGAATTTCAAAACAAGATTACAGGAAATTAACAATGGTTGTTACAGTGCCATGTTGTTATCTTCAAAGTAGCTGCTCGGATTATCAGATAAAGGCATGCAAAGTGTATCAGACAATGGAAGCACTCACTATTCTTTTCAGTAAATGATTAGAAATTAGTAGTACAATTATCCTAGCTATTTCATGTATGTACACATATCTTTTTTCCCTTCTATTTTTTTTCTTCTTGTCCCTATCCCAGTTTTTCTTTTTGTTTGTATTTTGTTTTGTTTTGTTTTGTACAGGGTATCAAACTCAGGATCTTGTGTTTACCAGGCAGCTGCTTATGCCACTGAGCTATGTCTCCTGCTAAATAGTTCTTCTGGGCTGGGGAGATAGCTCCATGGCATGAGTGCCTGCCTGGCAAGTGCAAGGTCATGAGTTTGAACCCCAATCCCGCAAAATAAAATAAAATAAATAGTTCTTCCTAGTAATCAGTTCCTTTACCCTGTTTTACAATAGCTATTGTGTCTTTTATGTCTTATTTTCTCTTTCAGTTTCTTATACTAGGAAGACAATATGATATTTACACATGTGAGTCTGATTTATTTCACTTATGAGTATGGTCTTTAGCGTCATCTATTTACCTGCAAAAACCTCAAGTTTATCTCTCATTATAGCTGAGTAATACTCCATTGTATAAAATACTACACCTTTCTATCCATTCCTTGATGGATGGGCATTTCGGTTATTTATAAGCTTTTACTGTTACAAATTGTGCTGCTAGAGGTGTGGCTTTTGGAGGGGGATTGGATCCTATGAACATGATATTTATCCAGGGACCAGTGCACCGATGATTTTCTATCTCAATGAGATAGTGGGAGTGAGGCAGGCTCAGAGGAGACAGAGGGGCCATGAGGGGCCTGGTCTACCTCCCTCCTTTGTCCCTTGATCTCTGATTTCCAACAGCATGCCTCCACCACCCCTCCTCTGCCATGACCCTCCCTCCCCACTGCCTTGGAGCTGATGGACTCGGGGCTAGAGCCTGTATGAGCCGTGAGCCACCTCTGAGGTGGGTGTCCAGTACTGTGTCTCAGCGCCAAGAAAGTAAGACGCATCTCCTTAGCAACATCAATTCCATCCTCAACTTAAATTCTCTTTTGTTTAATAACCTAATATACTATTGGCCTCCAGCTAGGAGCCTGTGGGCCCCTTTGGGAGAGCCATTACATCATCCTTTGGCACAGCCTAAGGAGGAATAAGGCCTCTGACATCAGCTTAGCACTGATGGCTATGTTACGCCTCATCGAGACTCAGGCTTAGTCCTTCATCTGGCCCTTAGCCCTTTTTGAGGTACAGCATGAACTGCCCTAGGTAGAGAAGCAAAAGACCCTCCACACAGACATGCTCTGAAACTGCTGCTCCTCCAATACAGTCACAGTCATGGAGTTCTCATCTTCACAACAGCTAAGTGGAAATAACACAACCCCCTGATGGGGCTTTTAGGCAGTGAAACGTGAAGAAATGTTTATGCGAGTTCTCTAAGCTGTCATTACAAGAGTGACTTCTAGCATCAAGCATGCCTTGGATAAGTTCTGACAGTAATTCTGATTGGATTGGCCCTCAAAAGGAATTACAGAAATTGTCATTTCCCTTTTCTTGAAAAATCAGAACTGAAATCACCAGCGTCCACGCTGCCCACGTCCTGCACAGTCGTCACTTGCTTTGCTGAGGACAGTACTATGCAGACAGAGTAGAGGCAGACAGGGACTCAATTCTCCTGTTTGAAGTTTCTCCATTCGTTTTTTTCTCAAAAAAAGAAATCCTAACATTAACGAACAACTAAACCTCCCCTAGACTTGACGTATGGTATGAGAAATTATCGTGGTTGTGTATTTCCTTCCGAATTCCTTAAGGAGAAAAAGAATGTGTCTCAATCACTTTGTAACTCTGGTGCCAGAATCTTTTCTGGGAGAGATGCCAAGTGGATGTTTGTTAAATTAATGAGTTAGCACATCAATGATTAATTAGTTGATTAACTAGAGAAGCACATTACGAACTTGTCTAATCTACCAATGAAAAGATAAATCCTCTCCAGCTTCCCTAGTCTCTTATTGATTCCACTTCAACATTCCCAGTTCCAAGAAAAAAACTGATCCTTTGCTCTGGTCTCTAGAAAACCACTAAAATTGTCTCTGTTTCAAATTAATTTCTTTCTTTCATTTCTGTATTTGATACAGGTTCTTGCTACGCAGTTGGACTCATAGCGATCCTCCTGTGTTCAGCCTCTGAAGAGCTGGGATTACAGGCATGCACCACCATACCCAGGCTCCATCTCTGGATCAGAGTGCCCAGAGTCAGGCTTAGCGGGGCTTGTAGGACTGGAAATCAAGCCTGGTCCCTGTGCTTGCCAAAACAGGAGCATAGTCCACTGGGCTATCTCACTGGCCCTGATTTCTTTTTTAAATGGGGAGACATCGGCATTCAATATATTTCCTCAGCATCTTCACAAGTATTTCTCCCTAAGTAGAGTCCGAACTTCCTAAAGGAAATGTAACCATTGCTTCTTTGGATCCAGAGAAGAATGTCTCTGAAGCCAAACATCAGTTGAGAGAAGACTCTTACCATAGAGGTCAGGGGACAGAAAAAGCAACAGGTAGGTCCCAAGAAATCAAGTGCTTATACAAATCCAAGCTCTTGTTTGTGTGGAGATCAAAAACAGCAATTTAAATCACAGTGCAGATGCATTACATTGCAACAAGTTCTCAAGAAGAAGACTGGAGCCAAAGCCTGTTTGCTGAGAGGAGAGGGAGGTTTTGCTAAGCCAAGAAAATCTTTCAACATTATGTGTTTGAGTCCAGTATTTGGGAAGGAACAGTAGGAGAGGATCATTTCCATATTTTTTCCTCTTGAAACCCTAAGATATGGGAAAATCAATGCTGCAAATACCCTACTGCAAATGGAAAGTACTACTAATTTGATCAAAAGTTTTTTTAAAAAAAAAAAAAAAGATGAAACATACTACATTGAATTTCACTTTTAAAAGCTCTTGGATTTAGAAAATTAAAAAAAAAAAAAAAAAAAAGAATTTAATGATGTTCATTTTCCTGGTAAAATAAATTCTGATTCAACCAGCAAATCCTATGTGAAGTGCTGGAGATTACACCCATGCCTCTTGCATGTCAGGCAAACATTCTGCTAATCATTTTGCACCACCGCAATGGCTACACTTATTCATTCCAGTCTGCAGAGGTTGCATTTAAAACTCTGTGCTCTTTCAGCGCTAACAGAACATGAAGGTAGTCAGGGAAAATCATCAAGCTGCTAGAGTTTACTACCGCCCAGAAAACTCTGGGTAGTAATGAATGGCTAGTCCATTTTTTTTTTTTTTTTTTTTTTTTTTAACCAGCCCACCACAGATCCTGGCATAGTGAAAATAGTTCATTACAAAATATTAATTTAATATTAGTTAGCAAACTAACTCACATGTTAAAAAGAGATTCTATTCAGTGTTTCCCCCAACATGTTACATTTCAATTATCTACAAGTTTACCCAAATTTTCTTAATTTGTGTATAATTTTAACTAAGAGAGCTTTCTATTTATTAGGGTTCCAAGAGCTAAAAGGGACTTTAAAGCAATGACAGAAAAGATCAGTTCATCATCTAGACTTTGATTTTATCTTCCTGGTATCCTTTCATATGAGTGATATCCCAGTTCTCCCTAGCAGACTTAGATGACCACTAAGCACAAGTTAACACTTCAAGCTACCAGCAGCCAAAGGACAAATTCCTCTTTCCTGCTCACATATGTGTGAGATCTTATTTCAAGAACTAAACAGCAGCAGTGACAGCCACTTGGGCAGAGCCCAGGGATCTCTGGAAATATCTACACAGTTGGAATTTTGCTCATCTTGCTTAGGCCAAAACTTACAATGAAAGCAAGAACCAAACAATCTGACCCCAAGAACTCTTGCAAAGAAGTATCAGCCTGGGCTATCTTCCCCTTCAGCACAGCTCTAGAGGCTAAGATTGTTTCAGGATACATCACCTGAAGTGGCCCCAGGAACCCAGACTAAAAATTCAGTCCCAAGACTTTCTTTAATGCCCCATCCTAATGCACAGGGGGTGAAGGATTCTTCTGAACTATATCTTGCTTATGCCGGGAAGTAACAATGAAGTCCCTCATCTGAGTTTGTACCAGTACAAATCTGCCAGCCTCTACTTGCTGGAAACTTGTTGGAAACCAATCAACCATAGGTTGTTTATTATTCCAAGGCCTTTTCAAAATTCTTTTTTTTTAATTTTTGGAAACTTGTCTTCTATTATTTAAGATGCCCATTCTACAACAATGGTTCATAATTAAATCTATTTTTTTCTGGCAGTCCTTAGCTCCTGATAAAAAGCCATTTGTAATATTTTCAAATTAAGAAGTTTTTCTACAAAGAACATTATTTATAACAATGTGAAATATTGAGGCTTTGGGAGGGAAATATAATCAAAGACCACAACATAGCATTCCACTGTCACAGTATCTGATTTTGCCTCTGCTTTCTTAATTTAAAGAGGAAGAATGAGAAGCGAATGTAATAAACACTAAGGCATAAAGGATGGGGAAATGGAATTACTGAATTAGATTGCAGACATCTCTAGAGCAAGAACTGTGCCTTTTCTTTTCCATTCCTCTGTACGTAAAACACAATGCACAATCCACTCCGTATTCTATTGACAGAATAAAGCAAGTTCAACTTCCCTTCGGAACGCTCCCATCAACTGCCTCAACATCTGTCTGCCTTACTGAGATGACTCTTCCATGAGTTGTTTGGGCCCCCTCCTCAACATTATATTCCCAGGGTTTGCTGAGACCACTGTTGGTGACCATGTAAAGCACAGAGGCTGTCTACTGCACCAAATTCTCAGCTCAGGGGGCAAATGAGAGTTCAGACCTAGTCAACAGTTGCCAAAAGGAGCAACTACCAGGGCCTTGTAGACAGGCCTCTTTGACTACTTTGTGAAGTGCTTTGAGAATGCAAATATTGGTGTGCATTGACTCGGGGTTGCACCCACCCACAGGAACCATTGCACTTCTGTTTTCCATTAAACAACAATTGTATGCATTGACTAAGTTCTCAAATGTTCACATACTTCACTCTTCACACATAAGAGAAGATCAGTTATATTTAAGTCTCTTCTAAGATTGCTTCTCCAGGTGGTGAAGTCTAAAGGAAGTCTACGCTCAAGGGAGTATCTTTGCATCCTTCTTGGGGAGGTCAGGAAGGAAAAATGGACTGGGTAATTCTCATGTAGGAGAAAGCTCTGCTGCGTATTTTTCTGTGGTTTCTTTCCTCCTTTTCTTCTTCTATGCCACTAGTGGTTCTGACCTAGAGCTGCCTGTTCTGGGAGACCTCACACCTCTCTATTTCCATCTTTGACTCTTTTTCAAAACAGGTGAGGACTTCTGCTCTCAGCCTGGAAGATACAGAGTGGCACTTGCATTAGCGTGTTGGGCAGTAGGTAGCACTGTGTCTTTAGCCTCAGGCTTGCTTCCATTCACCCACAGCCAGCCTTTGCACACCTCGAAAGTCAGAATTTTAAAGAAAATGTGGACTTTAAGCTAGGTGAGAAGAGGGGTATGGAAACAAATAGAATGACTGTCCATGTTTACTCTAACCCTTGGCTATTTTACTAGCCAAAATAGAATGCTTCATGTGGTCTGATCAAGATGATTGGGATTTCATATTTATTGCTATATTTTAAAATGAGCATTTCCATAAAAACCACAAGATTATCACCTGTCCTTTATCAAAAGAAACAAACAACAATAAATTTTGGCAAGGATGTATTATGGAATAGTAAGGAGATTCCTCAAAAAACTAAAGTAGAGCTACTACGGGAGCTGCAATACCTCTTTGGGATATGGATCCAAAGGACATGGATAATTGTGATAAAGAGATAGCCGGGGTTCATTACAGCCATTCTCACAATAACAACACATGGAAGCAATGGAAGTATTCATCAATAGGTGAATGAATTATTTAAAAAGTTTTACACACAGAGAGTGAATTACTATTTAGTCTTTAAGATAAAATGAAACAAGCCAGGTAGATAGAGAAAAATGCCACAGGGGTTGCATGTATAAGTGCAGCCTGAAAAAGCCCTTACTCCTCAAAGCAGAGAGACAAAGGAGTGCTGGCAAACGTTTCCATACTATTAGTGATAATTAACACTCTGCCACAACACAGGTACCTAGGCTCATCACCTCTAGGATAGAGAAACTAAGGCTTCACAGTTCTGGAGGACAGAGCTGGGGAGAGTTCATTAAAGGATACCCAACTTCAGTTGGATACAAGGAACAGTTTAAGAGATCTATGCTACACGTACACTTACCCCTTCTACCCCACAGCATCCCTCGCCCTATGATGTCCTAGTATTATTGCATTACATGCTTAAAAATCACTGAGAATAGATTTTTAACCCATTGTGCCTGAGTGTTCACGTTGGAAAATCATCCCTAATGAATAACATAAGTATTTGATAAGTAATGGTTTACCTATTCATGTGAGCAGAAAATTTAGACCTTAAAATTCTTTCATCAGAGCAAAATCAGGGGAGCATCTTTGTAACTATTAGACAGCATAATACTGAAAATGCATGAGAATGAGAAAGAGTAGGCCAGGAGTCCTTTCCAGGCAATAATAGTAAATCGTGGTGATTTTCTTTTAGGAAGAGAAGATCTGTTATATTTTAAATTTTCCTTAAAGACAATGCAAACTTTTAGTTCCAAGCTTGGAAGGCCTCCTATTTATAGGCTGATTTTCAAAAGCCAGAGGCCTCTTCATTACTGAAGAAGTTGCCCAAAGCTGCTTTCCTAGCTTCTTCCAGTCACTGCCAACACAATCCTTTGGCTGAACCAGTCAAGGAAAGTGGTTGGCGATGGTGGTGAGTGTGGTGGACACATTTAGGAACCTGATACTAGTCGAGCAGACCTGTGGACCTCTACTTTGGTGGAAGGGCTTCACTGCCACAAAGTGGTAGGGTAGGATGTATACTGCCAGAGGGCTTGGCATGTTGCCACCAAGAGTAGGAGTGGCCTTGCTGGTGAGACACACCATTGTCAAAGGACTCAAGAGTTCAGGCACCTGTGAGTCCACCTTTGGGGTTTCTTCTTCAGTGCCTTCCACTAAGTTTACTATCACTTGAACATGTTCTCTGAAGCCATTCCCTTCATTCTGAGGAAAGCAGATTTTCTTCTATTACTCCTATGCTGGGAATTATAATAGACAGAGCCATCTTTATTATGCACTATTGTACACTTTATGTACAGGTACATAAATTTATTTACTTGCTACACTTAGCCCTGGAAGACAGAAATGGTCACTGTCCTTTCTTAGATCAACAGTACATCCAGAGAGTGCAAGCGAACTTGCCTGAGGTCCAAAAGCCTTAGGAGAGTTTTAAACACATTGATTTCAGAAGCTCTTATTACTAAACTCTGTTTTCTTATGTTTGAGCATCCATCTATCTTTAAATTACAATGAAGCATAAATCCCAAGATTAAAATGTTATATCCCCAGAAATTAAAAGACTGTGATTTACAAAAAGAGGTATAAAAGGCTTCAGTTTTCCACCCTTTTAATCCATCCCAGGCCTGTCAAAGTTGTACTCTAGGGAGGTAGATTCACTCCACTTGAACATAGGTTCTTGGCATGAGGGTGTCATAATTTGAGGAGTAGTACGGATTTGGGGAGGGGGTCAAGTACAGTATTACCTCTGGATACTGTTTACAGACACTTCAAGAAACTTACAATGTGAAATAATTTTCAAGGTTATCATTAATCTTTTCTTCTCCTGCTTGAAATGCATGCTATTCATACATAATTTAACAGAAAACAAGATGTCAGCAAGAAAGAAAATGAAAGGTTCAAAGGAAAGCCTTTGCAGAAACAGTAACTTAGACACACATGGCAATTTTGGCCTTCCAGCTTCTGTACCTCTTGCTGTATCCAATGAGTTTTCCACCACATGAATTGTGTGGGCAAGGAAAACACTTTCTAATGCAGCCCAAATAGCTAGATTCTTGCTTTTCTAGCCCTCTGGCAAATGTGGCCCAGATCCTGATCTTCTATATGTGGGCAATCAAATATATCCAGCCTGGGGCTTCCAATCTGAGGCCAGTGACTCAGAGAACAGAGAGTGCTCCTTGTGGTGACTGCTGTGGCAGTCTGTGGCCAACACTAGCCATGGCCACATGAGCCCCGATGTACAGTGCTTAGTAGTAGCTGCAGAAATGACCCACAATGTTTATTCTCTGATGTGACTCCAAGTGTGGCTCTGCTTTGCTTTGTTGCTCTTTACTGGTGGTAACAGGGATCAAACTCAGGACCTTGTACTTGCTATGCAAGCATTTACGCTGCTGAACTATAGCTGAGCTATATCCCTGGCCCTCTTCATTCTTATCGTTTTAAATCTGGCATCAATGATTCTCAGTGATTCCAGCAGATGCCTGACACTTCTCGGGAAATTACTTTTACACTGAAGCCAGCCAGAGCAGTTCTAATTGCTTGCCTTCAAGATCATTAGAGATATGTAGAAAGTCAGAGAAAACACTTGTGTTAAATCAGAGCCCTTGTAATCGCACAAAGCCATCTTAGGAGCTGCCAGTCAGGCCACATAAGCATCTGAGTCTTTTTCTATTTGGATCTAAAAAATCACAAATGCATAGACTTAAACTCTCCCATCATTTTTTGTGACTACATCATTCTGTGACCAGTAACTCAGAGTCGCACTTGCTACAGAAGAATGTGGGTTTAGAAAGGCGTGGAAGGAACTATGGTTAAAAAAAAAAAAAATTAATTCATTTTTTACTATACTGAAATATGAACTCTGATCAGACTCCATCTACACATAATACCATGTATTCTTTGTCTTAGGTCCTTCTATAAAATATATTTATAGAATTTAAAACTGGTTTAATGTGGTGGGGGAATAGAAAGTTTAAGGTTGCCTATTGCACAATTTCTTCATTTGACTATACATCAGAAAAATATCCAAACAGATGGGCTTGTAATATAGGCATTCTGACCTATTTTTAAAATAGAATCAGTTTCTATGGCAGGGTTTCACTACAGTACTGCTATGGGACACACAGGGATTTATCAAATGAAACCACATTTTAAACAGAGGAGAAGTCTGTAATTGTTATGGTTTATGTCTAGTTGTCCCCCCAAGGCCTCAGGCAGTCATGGGACAGGGACTTCTATAGATTGAGACTTCACTCATGAGTCACTAGGATTATGTGTTTTAATACTGATGGGGTTATGGTCTGTGTACTTCTGGGATTACAGGTGTAGCCTAAGGTAGATAGGCTGAGGTGGAGAACCTGAATGTAATATAAGGAGAGACAGAGAGACAGACTAGTGCTGTTGCTGTCTGCTGCCCTAGTTGGTCGATTGCCTCTGTAACTCTCTGCCCTGTTCCACTCAGCCTTGGGCCAGCCAAATATGGACTGAAACTTCTAGTAACTATGAGCTAAAAAACCTTTCTTTCCTTCATTTTGCGTGTCTGGTATTTGTCCCAGCAACAAGTAAAGAGTAACTAAGACAGTAATGAAGCATCTTACCACATGTGGTAAGAATGTCAAGAAAAGCAAGGTTATGACAAAACCAATTCCAAGGCATGGCTCAGAGAAGAGGCTGGGAAAGGGAAAGGATTGATGTGTCTTAAGTAAGCAGCGAATACTCACAGCTTGTTTCTTAGACTTTAAACTGTACAACAGAAACTCATAAGTATAGGACATAGTTCATGAGGAACTTTAAAAGAAATGGAAGAAAGATAATGATTTAAAAAAAAAAAGGCCACATATTAAGAACATCTGTCTTTGGCCTGTGTACTCTCAAAGAGTGAATACATCTTAGGGCCAGGCACAGCTTCCCACCTTCATCCTAAGAGCGGGGAGAGAGTCAGCATGTATTTCACGGAAAGATCATCAGGTAAGTGAAGTCTCCACATGGAATAATGGTTTCAGCCAGTGGTGATCATGTGACATCGATCCTTGTCATGCCTGCTGCATGGGGCTTCTGCCCAGTCGTGGGGAGCTGCAGGTTAACCATGAGCACTGGCTAATTCATCACATTAACAGGCACTGCACAGGAAACTAGCTCTGCTGAGGCCCCCTCCAGCTTTTCCAGTCTCAATTAGTATGCTGCTTATTGCAGAACCATTACAGAAACAGTTTCCAGAACATCTCTGGAATATCTGCCTCTATTGCTGGATATGTCTCACCCATAAACTGAGACATTCTGTCCTCTTCTTACAGCACCTTAATCAAAAGCCTGGAGAGCTGAGAGCTCCTTCATTAACCTTTTAAAACACTAACAAATGAGTCTCCATGAAACCTAAAGATGAGTTCCCAAAAGTGGAGAAGAAGGCACAAAACTCTAATGAAGTGTACACAAAAGAAAGATCTAAAGCAAACTTACATCGGAATGCTGACAGCTGAGAAGTATCAACTAATGACTTCAGATTCTTTCTCAGAGTGGATGATAATAGGAACCATTGTGGTGATTGTTTCTTTGTTCCAGAAATGCCTGAAAATAACCATAATATGAGGACAATAGTTCTATCCACAACACCTCTGGGCAAAGTACACTGAGCTACAACAGGGTATTGTCTGCAAAACAACCTGAAGGCTATGTGACACATTTGAAAAATAAAGTCAGAATTTACATTCAACTCTCAGCTCTACTGCTTTCTTCTCTGAGTTTGTTTGCTCATTTGTGCTTTGAGGACTTCAATGCCCACCCATGAAGTGCCCCCTGAGCTTCGCAGGAGTTAATGCACGTCAAACATCCCACTGCGGGGCCTACCTGTGGAATGATCAGTAACTTGGGTGCAGCCCTGCACCCTAACAGCCACAGCCACAAAGAGCTGCTTCATTCCCGGTGGCTATGGGCTGGCCCAGTCACTCCAGAGCCACAGCTTCCTGGCAGTCCAAGATTTCACCACCAAGCTGACAGTCCTGTCTTGAAATGTGCCGAAGCAATTTTCTACTCTACACACAAGCCCTCCCTGCCCAAGGGCACCATGTGGAAGGACACATTTAGAGCAGTCAACTGGCTTTTCTCCAGGGGACCTTAGGATGCTGCTGACCATCCGGTCAAACTCCTGGGTGATGTATAGAGACCACAATGGTTTCCAACAAAGCTGGGAAGTCCTAACTCTGTCACTGTTGAACCCTACTCACCCTCCTGCAATGTCCCTATGATTCCCTCACCAGTGGGCCCAGGACCGCTTTACCTAGATACACCCTGTCCTTTGGGGGCTATAATCCCCACATTGTCACCTTTAGAATCATTCTAATCCTTAGGGCTGGTTTAACAGCTCAGCAGGCTAAAGCACCTACTTAGAGCACAGCGGCTGGGTTTGATCCCCAGCGTGCTTTGCGGCCCCTACGCCCAGGGGCAGATCGAGACTGGGCATGGTGGCACATGCCTATAATCCCAGCCCTTAGGGAGGCTGAACACAGGCAGATCACCGCAAGTCCAAACTTCATAGTGAGACCTTGTACAATCTATAGACCCTTACTAAAATACAAACAAAGAATCCTTCTACTACTGGCCAATTTTTCACATTAATCTTACCTGCAGTTTTAGAACTACTAATCAAATCTATTACTAAGATCTAGTATACTCTTCCACTTAAGTAGCAGGAGTCCCCAAAGCCCACACAAGTGATGATAGATGCTAGCAAAGCCAGACGCGGAGGCCAGAACCTCCAGTTGGCAGCCAAGCTGTTTCCACCCACAACACTGCCCAAAATGGGAGGCTCTCGGCCACCAGACTAGAACTAGGGCACACAACAGGTTGGTTTCTTCCTTCTCTGGGTCTTCACCTTATTTGCCATATCTGACTCAATCCTCAAACAGTACTCTGAAGCAGGCAAACATCCTATTTGACAAATAACTCTGGAGCTGTCAGCTGTTAAGTCACTGCCCCAAATCTTGCCATTAGTAAGGAGCAGAAACACAAGTTAGAACCCAGCCTGCTTTCCTCCGAGGCCTGTGCATTGCCCACTTCCTGAAATTCCCACTGCAGAAGGTGCCTGGCTGGCCTCGTTGGAGAACTGTTGTAAAATACGCGTGAGAAAAGATACATGAAACAGCAGGGCTCCACATAACCTAACACCTTTTGACAGGACAAACCATTTTATAGAACAGTTGTTTAGTTGGGAACACATTTTTTGGGTTTTCATATTGTAATAAATGCTAATATTAACTTACAAAGGCAGAAAATGTTCACACGAACTGGTCATTCTGTTTCAACTGGCTGCAACTTTCCCTAAGGGAAGAACAAACTAGAGAGATTTTCTCGTTTCTATAGCTCACCAAGTTCAACATTTCTACTCTCCTGCCCCCCACCTCTGTCTCGCTTATTATTCATTTATCTGCAGACAGACACATTCATTCCTCAGACACATTCATTCCTCAGTGGAACAGTACATAGTGAGTGGGTGATGTTTCATAAAACCTTGCTAACTGCCTGGCTAATACTCATCAAGATGGAATGTTGAGCAACGCTGACTTAGATGGGAACAATGGGTCTGTTAACCCCATTGTAATTAAAAGTAGAAGCATGTCCCTAGGACGCCATTGTCTCTGCTAAAGTGACTATAAACATCCCCTGAAGTCAGATCAGCAGTTTGGACTCCAAAAGGCACACAGCTCCCACCCGCAGCACTTGCTAGCTGCATTTCTGTGATGACAGAAATGTAGTTCATAGTCTGTCCTGACAACCCTAGTGGCCATCAGCCACACGCGGGCATTGATCATTTACAATGTGGTTGTGTGGGGGAACAACTGGGTTTTCAGTTGATTTAATTTTGATGACTGTGACTGGTCACCTCTAACTGGGGTCCATCATAAAGGTAGCACAGTTCTGGGGGAGCTGAAGCTGGGACAATTGACCCACAGAGGACTGGGTAAGGGATTAGTAGGTTGATACAGAGTTTCTGAGCGACAGGGCCTAGGCAATGTTGTAGAGAGACCAGATGGCCAGTAACATTCTTTTCCTCGTTAATACTGATTGCCTTCAGGTTGGACCTAGAGCACTACTGAGAAGCAGAGAGCAAGAGAGAGGGAAGAGACTGGGCTTGCAAGCCATCTTCGTGTAGGGACCTAAGTTCAAGGTGAAGCTAGCTACCCCAGACTGTCTAACATTAGTGCTATAGAAGCCTCTTGACATGCAAATACCCTCTGTAAGATAATCTCTGTAAACTCTCATCTTTAATAAACTATCAGCAAGTAAGTTTTTAGAGGTTGCTGAAACCTAGTCAAAGTGCATCAAGTACGCCAAGGATAAGAGGGGTGAATATTCCATTTAAGCCAGGCAGCTGCAAAGATGTGTTACTTGATTACCTAGTTTTTCCAAGACAAACAAGAATAGAGTTTGCAACCACTGGCTTAAACTATTCAAAATTCAAAAACTTTGAATTTTGTAAATTTGATCAAATACTCTGAGGAATTCATCTGTAATTGGTAGAATTTGGGGCCCTCTGAGGAATAATGATTCCTCAAATAATTTCTGATACATGGTAATCACTAAATCCCATTAAGAGGTGATCAGAAGTCTCACTGTAATGACTGTGAAAACTTCCCCAGACAGTAAATACCTCACTATTTAGACATATGAAAATACTACTGTACTTATTCTATAGCGTAAATATTACTTATTCTTTATGATATAGTGGCCCACATGCGTCTTGATGGGAATATTTGCTGAAATTTGCTTAGCAGATACTTTGCTAAAGCTTTATAGAATTGCAGTATGTTAATGTCTAAAACATCCTAGCTACATAAGGGGTATTAATCCAAATTGTACAGTCATACATAACTAAAGTTAAATACGTTGCTCAAAAACACAGACAATTGCTGGGGAGATAGCTCTGCAATATAAGTGCCTGCCTGGAAAATTCAAAGACCCAAGTTCAATGCCAAGTACCACATGTCATTCAGGCCCTAGAAACCTAGGTATGCCATGTTGGGCATGGTGGTGCACACCTGTAATGCCAGTGCTGGGGAGGCTGAGACAGGAGGATCACTATGAGTTCAAGCTGTGTAGTGAGACCCTGTACCAAAAGAAAAAATATTTAAAATTTTATTTTTAAAAAAAGCAAGAACTCAATAACTCACAGTGATGCATGCATTCCCATGCCTAGGGCAGCATAACTCACAATAATTACATCTTGGATGCAGTCTATATGTTCATCAATAGACAAGTGGGTTTTTTGTTTTTTTGTTTTTTTGTGTTTTTTTTTGTCTTTTTTGAGACAGGGTCTTGCTATGCAGTTCAGACTGGCCTTGAGCTCACTTTTGTAGCCCAGGCTGGTCTCGAACTCACACCAATCCTCCTGCCTCAGCCTCCCAAGTGCTGGGATTATAGGCGTGAGCCACCACGCCCAGCTACAAGTGGGTTTTTTGATGGGGTAATTATACATGGAGTACCATTCTGCCATAAAAAAAGACAAACTGATTTGTAGGAAAATGGACATAGCTTGAGATAAGGCTAAGTGAAGTAAATCAGACATACAAAAAATTTTACATGGTTTCTCTTAAATGAGAAATCCAAAAGTACAAGTAAAGAGCAAAATAAAACAAAATAGGAAGTAGGGAGATAAGTGGTTTGCAAAGGATAGGCATGAAGAGGCAGAGGGCCAGAGGGCAGAAGGAAAGATAAAGGATAAACAGAGGATAAAACCGTGTTTCGTACATGACCTACTCCACACAAGGAAGGGCCACCTTATGACCTGCAAGT
The DNA here is from genome assembly GCA_004027025.1 of Myocastor coypus. Classification (NCBI taxonomy): domain Eukaryota; kingdom Metazoa; phylum Chordata; class Mammalia; order Rodentia; family Myocastoridae; genus Myocastor; species Myocastor coypus. Next base: position 44,182 of record PVJA010011956.1, read on the forward strand.
GTGAACATCACTGAAGGCGGGCTCAAGATATGGGTGGAAGACTGCGCATGCATGGCATGTGCACCTGTGATCCCAGTGCTGTGTAGTGAGACCCCGTACACCCTAGACTAAGTATGTTTAAAAAAAAAAAAAAAAAAGGCCAGCTTGATAGCTCAGCAGACTAAAGCACCTGCTTAGGCAGAGCACAGTGGCTGGGGTGTGATCCCCCGTGTGTCGTGCTAGCCCTGCCCATGGGGCACACTGAGAGGGTGATTGAGACTGGGCATCGTGGTGCATGCCTGTAATCCCCGGGCTTGCGAGGCTCAAAACAGAAGGATCACTACAAGTCCTATCTACTACGTAGTGAGACCCTGTACACCCTGTAGACCCCAAATTCACAAAAAAATAAAAGTAGAAAAAATAAACTTACTTTAAGACATGGGTGGTGAAGGAACCATGGAAAGGAAAGATGACAAAAACAGAAATTAAGAACCCTTTACGTACGTGTACCAATTCTCCATAAGGAATGTAAGCATTATGTCCTATAAACATGTTCAATAAACTAAAAAAAAAAAAAAAAAAAAAAAACTAAAGTTGCTGTGTCTGTACAAGAGTCTTCCATGGATATCTAATCTTTAAAACTAAAATGGAAAAGCAGAACTGGGAAATATATATGTGCTATTCCAAACTCCTTCAATCGTATTTTTTTCTATCTAAAATAAAAACCTCAATCCACTATTTATAGTAGTCATAATTCTCTTCTGTTTGAGACGCCACATTTCCAGTGATGAATGCAAGGAGTCCAGCACTTCAAATGTTGTCTATCCTGATAAGAAACTGATATCTACTCCTCAGCAAATTCTATTTGAGCTCATGGTTTTCTTATATATGAGCCTAGGAACAGCTGCCACATGCCTAAATTCTAGGCAAAATTTCTGATTATACTTCAACATTTGATTATAGTGTAGGATTTTCATGTAAAACTCCCCAAATAGCGATGTTCCAATTGTATTTCTTTATTCTGGGTTGCTTAGTTATCTCAGTTTTCTATTAGCAGCCTTTTGATGAAGATTAATTTCCTTTTCGATCAGTGGTGTTAATAAAAATAAGCATTACTGAGAAAATAAGACTATGTGGCACAATTAGCTAACGCTCGTTCCTTTTACTTCTTATAAACAAGTTCAATGGTGGTAACAAAGAAGCTTGGGAATTTCGACTTGCTTCCTAGGGGCTGCCTGAATGTTGTTACAAATTCAGCCCAGTTGGATTCACCACTCCGAGAACCGAAATGCTGGGATTGGAAATAGGGTGGGGGTGAAGAGTGAAATGAGGGCATAGATAGGGAGAGATGTAATGGAAAGAGAGAAGAGAGGGCAGCTAGGGCTGGAGGCGGGGAAAGAGAGTGCTCATCCGCCCCTGCTCTGTGCACTGTGTGCCTGCAAGTGAGCGCCTCTTGCTTGGCTCTACTGCATCCACACCTCCAGAATTTCCCATGATTCCGGCTCTCAGCTCCAGAACACACGAGAGGAGAGAGAGAGAGAGAGAGAGAGACAGAGAGAGAGACAGAGACAGAGAGACAGAGAGACAGAGAGACAGAGACAGAGAGAAAATCTTCTCTCAGAATATCTTCAAAGAACCTCGGTTTTCCAAATAATAGGTTGAAAATTAGTTCAAAATCACAGCGACTGTTAACTTCCATTCAGAGCAGCGTCACATGCTCGCGTCCTTTTCCAAAGTACAAAGTCCCAACCTGCCTGTCCTTTTGCTTCTTTTAACCTTGCAGGAATTTAAAATATAGTTCCCACATTCTTAGACACCCATCCCATCCCATCAAGAGGCGAGCTCTGAGTTACTCCCCCTGAATGTGGGTGAGCTTTGAGCCTGCTCTACCGAGAAGGGATGGATGATGGGACCGAAGTCATGTGACATTCAGGGTTGGCAGTGGAAGGCCACGTAATTAATCTCCTTCCTGGAATTCGTATATTGCAAGCCCGGCACTCCACATGCAATGGCACTCCACATGCGATGGCAGACAACCCCGAGACAACTAAGGTGGAGGAAGCCAACTCACACGGAGAGGTCCGCAGAGCCATCCTAGTCATCAGATATGTGAGCAGAAGAGTCTTGAGGTGGCACCAGCCCCAGTTTGCCCAACCCCTTGGGTCTTTGCAGTTGGAGCAGAGACAGACCATCCCTGCTGTGTTCTCACTGGTTTCTGGACACCTGGCTTCCTTCATGAGCATTAGAACAAAACTAAACTAAAAGATAGCTCTCCACTGCAAAGTTCCAAAGCAATCTGCTACCCAGCAGCAGTTTCTGGAACCACCCTCCTGCGCCATTCCCTCTGATCTTTCCCTGTGGAGGCTCCAATCCTGAAATAAATAGTTTTCATCTGTGGATAGCCCCGAAACTCTTGGCTCGAAATGAAATTTCTACACGAGGTATGGCTGACAGGCTCTGAAACTCAAAATTGACAATTGTTTTTCTCCCCATAAAATAAATGCATGCTCTTCCTTCTATTGACCAAATAATGTCTGGAGCTCTGCCTTCCCAGAGTTAAACTGTCTTCCCCAGTTTAATAAAAGAGAAGTTGCCATTTTTCTCTCATTGATACCCCTACTCCCACAGTCAATAGCCACAGATATGCAGTTCTTGAGCCCCTAAATATCCTAAAAGATGTGAGAGAAACATGAGCTATGATCGCTGCTTTTAAAAGATATCTTGCTTGAGAAACATGGTTGGTCCACCCTGCCACGCCACCAATGCAGAACAAAATTATAGGGGGTTAATTTACAGCCGTTGTAGCCATTTTCACATATTGTACATAATAAAAACATAGATGTGTGTGTGTGCTTTTCATAAGGTAAGTTTTCTCCATGCTTGTCCAACATTGTTAATAATAATGCTTTTTTTCTATCTGAAGTAAGATAAAAGTCATGTATGATCTATAACTATGTATTAAGCTCTGTAGTCCCAGACCCTCTGAGAGCTTGGGGAACAGATAAAGGAGTAAGATGGATGCAGTCCTGCTCTTTTAAAGCTTGGATTATATCTGAGTGAGCTAAGCAGAAAAAAAAAAAAAAAAAAAAAAATATATATATATATATATATATATATATATATATATATATATATATATAGTCTTTTAATGCAACAGGCAGCAAAAGGAATAAAGAAGAGAATGTAATGCACTGAGTAACTAGCCTGGGGATGGCTACTTTCATCAGTGTCATCACTATGGTAATACAACGGCACCTAATGGAGCTCCCAAAGCTAAGGGAGCCAATGAAGAGAAGACAGGGAACTGGGTTTGAGGCAATCCAAGAGCAGTTCCAAAATCTCCCCGGAAAGAGCACTCGCTCCATGTTGTAGGAACACAAAGGTCTACAGGGCCAGGAAGGCAGGGGACAGAGCAGAAGTGAGAGACCTGTGCAGAGGCAGATCTAGGTGTTCTGGTGTCAAACATAGGAGTGCTCTTGGTATTATCAAATACTGTTGGCTGGTATCTTTGTTTCTGAAACTGCAAGCCACCCAAGATTTTTTTTTTTTTTAAATCTAAGTAACAACAAGCCTATGCTAGTAGTTAATAATCATCAGGCTAGTAAAACTCATGTTGATTACGATTACATTGCACCAATATTGTGGATAATATTGCTAGGCTGTATCTTTGCTTCTCAAATGTAAAATCACCTTGGGACAGAAAAGGGAAGGAGTTATGCTCAGAAGCTGGCATTCAAACTAGGCCTTGTCGATAGAGGGGAGCCGCACCGAAGATGAGGCTCAGGTTCTGCTCCTGTGTGAGATTCTATAAAGACAAACCCCATCACAGTGAATAAAAAGGGTATGCAAAAAGCTAGCAAAGCTATGTTAAACCCTGCGCTAGGCTCTGGACTGTTCTCTCTCTCTCCTCCCTCCCTCTCATTCCCCTACCTAGCCACCATCTTGAAGAGGAACTAGAAGACCAGTAATCTGAAAGTCTGAGCCCATGTTCCTGGAGATGGAGCACTACCTAAAATCAACACATCGGGTTAGGAGTTAATGCAACTGGAACATTTAAATAGTTTTACCTTCTGGAAGTTTGCTCAGGAAGATCACATTAGTAGTAAAAGCTAAAGAGCTGCAGGCTTTCTCCCCATCTGGATGGGATGTGAGTGAAATTTGTGACTTGCCACAAGTTGTTACAAACATCCCAGTGAAGGCTCACAGGAGTCCTGAAGGCAGACACTAAGAGTCTTTCTCATATTTCAAGGGGGCGGTTGAGTCAGGCCAGACAATCAGCTGAAACTTGTGTAGCCGCCAAGTGACGCAGCTGTCAAAGCTTTACACATCTGACCATTACAGGTATTGGCTCTGCTTTGTCTAATGACCATGAACCTCAAAGATTCGCGATTATTATTTTAAAAGACTCACAAGATAACTGCTCTGGTAGATACTGTTTCTACTGTTTTGCAATAATCCTATGAAGCAAGCTCCACCATTCATAGTTTACATAGGCTATCACTGAGCTCAAGAAGTTGAATAAATTGTCTGAGGTCAATTTTGCTGCTAACAAGAAGAAACTGACATGTTAATCCAGGGCACCCAGCTGCAAAGAATGAAAATGAGCTGTTATCTACCGCCTTAGATAAAGTGAGAGTCAAAGACCCTGAAAATTCTAAAATTTTTAAGTCACAATTGGTCTAAGCTACAGGAAAACTTTTAATGGTATAATCTTTATGGCCTATATAAAGGCATAAAATTTCCAGACATGTTTGTTTTTCTACTCAGTATAAAAATATATGTGAAAATAACTATGGTTAGTAGAAAGAACCAAAAACAGATTATGACATTATTTTTTAAACTGCACTAAAAGACTAATTTAAGTAAAAAAGTTATTTAAAATTTTTAACTACTGTGGCCACTCATATATGCTATTATCAAACCTCCTTGGAATAGCTAGAATAAAGTTGACATAACACAAAGAGAAATGTCACACAGTGTTGGTTAATATCATCACCACCATTATTACAGTTATTATATAAAACTGAAGCATCACAACCTGGGAAAGTGATCCTTATGCAAAGGACATTTTTAATAGGTATAATCACTTTATACCAAAATGAGAAATTTTAAATTTTAATTTTAATATCTCTGAATATTTAAATCCAATTTTAACCACTTGGCTCTAAAAGAATAAAATGACAATATGCAGTTAAGGTCAACTCTAAATTAGAAATTTAAAATAAGGTCTAAGGGCAAGAAATGTTAGTAGACTTAGCCCTAAAATTAGATATTTTTCTCACCAAGAAATAATTCTAAGCTATGATCCAGTGGTGTTACCTGGATATTTTCTACCTTCACTTCCTTAAAGTCTACTTTGACAGATCAGCTCAGTCTGCCACTGAGCCAGATGCCCAAAGGCAGAGTCCCTGGCTGAGCATGACATTGGCCTCAACCCCTGCCTGCCTAAAGATTCCGCAGGGAAAATCTGGACAATTTATATTTTCAGCTCATTGACTTAAATAGTAAAATTCTTGGCATGATTTTTTAGCCTTAGTGTGGTTAGGCTGGTGAAGGGCCTGTTGGCATGCTTATGTTATCTTGCTCTCCTTGAGGCTTTCTCCACTGGTGGCTAGGTCCATCTGTACAATTAGAAAGGTGTCAACATAACCCATGTCCTCTAAACATCACTAGGAAATTGGTATCTCCACTATGACCCTCTTATAAGAGGATCAGCTATGACAAAAGGTAACTAGGAAGAAAAAAAAAAACAGCTCTGGAAGACTGATGTCCACTGTTTTTTGGCCATTTCTCCACACTGCATCTCACCGTAGACACAGACATTTGTATGCTTCGTTAAAAGAGACAAAAAATGAGCCCACACCCTTCTGGAGGGTCTTACTCCCTCTGGATAGGTTGGGCCTCGAATGTTCTCAGGTAGTGACTGTACCCTTCTCACTCTACCTTGGTTTTGTCCTTATTCTGTCTTCCTGGATTACTGCCCAGGAAAAATGCATGATTTGTATTTTCCCAAGCAGACAGAATTTTTTCACCACATTATCTTTTTATTATTACTGTTTACCCCTCACAGCTCAAATCCTATGTCTTCAGTCTTGGCATAGATCCTTGCATATCAAAATGGTTCTATCACCCAGAATTCTGTTACTGAACCCAGAAAAGTACAATAACATGTTTTCATGATCACCACAAGATACCCCTGCATATTATAGTACATATAGAATCACCTAGGGTCCTGCAAGATAGCTTAATGAACTAAATCTCCTGCTTAGGCAAGCTCAGGGACCCTGGTTTGATCCCTGGCACTGCATGTCACACCAGCCCCACTCCCAGGGTGAGCTGAGACAGCCACAGAATCCAGGCATAGTAGTGCGTGCCTACAAACCCTAAGCTAGACAGGCTAAAAGCAGGAGGATATCATGAGCCCAACCTGCCTAGTGAGACCCTGTAACAACCAAATACATTACATAGATAGATAGATAGATAGATAGATAGATAGATAGATAGATAGATAATCCAAAAACATAAGTAACAATTTCTGTATTAAGTTCATGTTAATTACCCTGGTTAGGGAGACAGCTCAGTGGAGTAAGTGCCTGCCTGGCAAGTGCAAGTTGCTGAGTTCAATCCCACCCCCACCAAAAAAAAAAAAAAAAAAAAAAAAAAAAAAATTACCCTGGTTACAAAACAATAGGTATTTCATGACATACAACAACAACTCCATGTTCATTTATATGTCTCTCTTTGCGAGGGCCTGTGGCATTATTAGCTAGCTCTTGGACCCAAGCCTCCAGGGAGGTTTGATAGGATTTTTTATGAAAACAGAAAGGGAGGCAAAGCTAGGAAGAATTTTATGCTTATGCCTGTGTTGGTATCTCACAGGATTTCAGCCCATGTGATCCTACTGTAAACTCATATTTTTAGCCACAGTATAGTCTCAGGTCTAGAGCATCAGTATAATTCATTTAACCAAGCCTTTGATACATGTAGGCTCCTTCTTCCCCTTACCTGCTGAGTTCATAATTGTCATGAATACCAGCTTTATGTTCTCTTGAACATGCTTCCTAGACTGAACTCCTAGAAATAATTTATCACTCATTCAGAAACTCTCAGGAATTATAAAGAGCATTGTATTATATAGTATTTCCCCATCAGATCACAAGCAGAGAAAGCTAGACAATGGCATCTGTGTTCATGTCAATCTACCTCTCTTGCATTCCCGAAGGACTAAGATCCTTTGCACCCGTATGTATTAGTGGCTCCTCTTTTCTCCTTGCTGGGATAAATGCCTGACACTCAAATGGAGGGAAGGAAAGGTTTATTTAGTTCACAGTTACTGGAGGTTTCATAGTTGAAGACAGCCTGAGTTATATGGCAAGTCCTCGGAGTCTTATTTGCTCAGGAGGCTGGGGCACTGCCTTGTCTGGAATGACCCTCTCCACACCTCAGAGACTGGTGGCCTAGAGAGGGGGGCAGCGCATGCTGTCACTTTAATAGTTCGCACCTCTCTGGCCCTACCCCATGAGCCACGAGCTATTCCTCCAGCAGCGACTGCCCCAAGATTTACATGAGGCTTTGGGGGATAACTAGAAACAAACAATAACACTGTAATTCTCTATGTTTTCTGTTCCCCCCACAAAGATAACTAACATATAAAGGACTTTCAGAGTCTTTAGTCTTCTGAATGCAAGAGTAACTGCATGGGAAAGAAGTCTGGGGAGATAGCTCAGTGTGCTAAGTGCCTGCCTGCCAAGCACAAGGACCCAGGTTCGATTCCCAATACCAGTCCCCAGAATCCTGTGCTCTCCATTACTGGCAACTGAAACCAGTCATGGTGGTACATGCCTATAATTTCAGTGCTGGGGTACAGAGACAGGAGGATCACAACAATCTTCAGCTGCACAGTGAGACCCTGTATCAAATTAATGTATAAATTAATTAATTAATAAAAAATTAAAAAGAAATTAAGATGTGCTGTATATGTGTGCCAACTCTACCCACAGATGCAGACTTTATATGCTACAGGGTATAGTAATAAAAAACAAATACCATGGAAAAAGATACAGTGTACTTTGTAAGCCTTTCATCAAGCTTAATCTCTTTCTCCACCTCCATAAAGCCAAATACCATGAGGGCCAAAAAAGGAACAATCCATTGTTATAAACTCAGCATGTCACAGATTTAGGGGTAATTTGTTTAAATTTTAAAAATTTATTTGAACAAAACCGCTGAGGAGCTTCAATTTGGTGCAAGAAACACCAGCTTTTAACTGGATCATTTTTAATCCTGCCTCAGATTCCAAGGTATTAAATGATTTTAATGTAACTACCAGTTCAGAAGAGTGAAACACATCCAGCCCCAGTTACAAGTATCTCTCAACTCATGGAATAGATCTAGATTCTTCTAGTTGCTTTACTGGAGTCAAATTTCACTTTACCAATCTTGTTTCCCATGAATTCATAGAAAACAGAGTCATTCCCTACATCTCACAATTAATTAATTTCAGTCACTTCTGTCTGTTTCTTGACTGATGCAATTTCTCCACTTTGAAAGTTAAGCCACATAGTAGTTGGGTATAGCTGGAGAGCATTATAGCTGGGGCTTCCTTACCATGTGCTGTGCCAACATCCCTGTGCATAACAATGGTTGGGCCCCGTGGTGAGACTAATCTCAAGGCAGCATTCTTTTTTTTTAGATCTTTTTTTTTTTTTCTTTCTTGTTTCAGAACATTTTTTTTGAATGTTTGTTTACTTATTTTTATGGCTGGCTCAGCCTGCCCTGAGGGCAGGGCTGGTGCAGCATGTGGTGGGAGGGATCGAACCGCGGTCCCTGCAGCCACCTAAGCTTTCCTAAGCAGGTGCTTTAGACCACTGAGCCATCCTGTTGGGCCCCAAGCAGCATTCTAAGCCAAGTTTCTATACACCAAGCTGTCCTTTACTTTGTACTCCATTGTAAGCTGTTTGTGCCATAATTTCTTTTTTTTTTTTTTTCTTGTTTCAGAACCTTTGTTTATTCACTCATTTTTATGGCCGGCTTAGCCCGCCCATAGGGCAGGGCTGGCGCAGCATGTGGTGCCAGGGATCGAACTGCGGTCCCTGAAGCCACC
>PVJA010011957.1:0-53292 GCA_004027025.1 Myocastor coypus
GAAAGAAAGAAAGAAAGAAAGAAAGAAAGAAAGAAAGAAAGAAAGAAAGAAAGGAAGGAAGGAAGGAAGGAAGGAAGGAAGGCGGGGCCTGGCGGGATGGCTCAGTGGTCTAAAGCCCCTGCTTGGGAAAGCTTGGGCGGCTTCAGGGACAGCGGTTCGATCCCTGGCACCACATGCTGCACCGGCCCTGCCTTCGGGGTGGGCTGAGCCGGCCATGAAAATGAGTGAATAAACAAACAAAGGTTCTGAAACAAGAAAAAAACAAATAAAATAAATTCTAAAAAAGAAAAAGAAAGGAAGGTAGGAAGGAAAAATTGTGAGCAATCTGAAAGAAGAGGTTATGTTTATTTGCTTGCTGTTGCAAACCTGGGACTCAATATTTAGGTGGCCTACACCACATAGTGAAGAGGGGACAGAAGACACTCTAGGGCAGACCTCTGCACTGGCAGGCAGGTGCACTAGGACTCCAGGCCAGCAAGGATGACGTGGGTGAAACTGTGGGGCCTGGTGAATTAAAAAGCATGGTCTCGGACAACAGCTGGAGAAAATGAATTGGGACTATGGAGAATTATTCTCTCCCACTCAGGGATGTTCACATCCCTCCCACATGAAAGACCCTGAATCAGATGGATGGAAAGTAGTGTTTGTTCAAAATCCACGCCCGTCTGAGGGACCACCCAGCCTCTCCCAGTTTCCCAGACACTGCAAAATATAGCTTTAGGCAGCGCTGTGCTGTAAAACAGCCTTGACGTGACCTCAAGGTTCTAAGTCTTTAGAGGTTCAGGACTCAGAGGTAGCATTAGGGAACTTTCAGAGGTAGAAGGTGGCACCTTTGTTTAGGGATATGGCAGACTAAGGCTCAAGGAAACTTTAAAATCCTCTTCATTTGTCACGTACACACACACACACACACACACACAAAACTGACCAAAGGTCACTTGGCTCACTGCTAGCAGAGCCAAGACTGGAACTCAGGACTTCTGACACTAATCCAATATAAATTTTACCACCCCAGAAGAAGGCTTCTAGCAGAGGGCCAATGCAGGCTGAAGAATAGACGCGGCACTCAGTCGCCATCCCCACGAGTATGTGACTACTCGTGCTGCAAGTAGAGGACAAAGGGAGGCACAGACATGCCCTACCTGGGTCCCTGAGGAGCTCTGTGCATTGGGTAAGAGAGGGCAGAAAAGGGAAAGTTTCAAATATTATCTAAGACAGCTAGAGGGCCAGGGTCCTCTTTTACTCTTTTCATTCTTTTCTTTATTATGTGTGTGTGTGTGTGGCGGGGAAGTAGTGGGATTAAACCCAGGACCTTTTCAGTCAGCTGCGTCCCAGCCCATTTTTAAGTTTTTTCATTTTGACACAGGGCCTCCCTAATCAGTTAGTGTCTCCAGATTGGGCTCAAACTTAGGATTCTCTTGCCTCGGCTTCCCAGACTTCTGGGATTACAGGCATGAGTCACTAGTGCCCATTTATAAATGGCCCTCTTAAAGAGCATGGACAGTTGAAGAGGATGTTTAAGGAGAAACACTACAGACACAAGGAGCTGGAGCTGGAGCTAAGTGCTGGAGCTGCTGCCCAGCTCACAAAGGCCCTGAGTTCAGTCCCCAGAACCAAGGTTGTCTTGGCGCCATGTCCTATCTATGTAATCACTACTTAGGACATGGAGGCAGAATAGTGGGCCAGCTCCTTACTAGTTCTGTGACTTCTGGCATGTTCTTCAACCTCTCTGGATCTGTTTTGTCACCTGTCAAATGTGAACAATACCTCCCTGACAGGATTCTCATTCTCATCAAATTAAATTATGAATGCAGAATGTCTAGAAGAATTGTTGCATGTGACGTGGATTTGAGAAGCTTAGCCTAGCATTCACATACCTCCACCAGCCTGAGAAAACAAGAAGAGTAAATTAGTTTAGGTGGGAAAATTTCAGGTTGCAGCAGGTATATAATGTTATTTCATTTACTGTGACTGTAGTACAAAACCAAGTGAAACTTCATGTCATAGCTTCAACAGCAAAGTCATGTTTCTCTACTAAGGGAAACAGGCACAAGTTTTGACCTAGGTCACAGAGAAGCCTGGCGCGGCATTTGAGGAGCTGTATGAGTCTCCAGGTTCATGGGACCTCAGGAAAGTTTCCAGACAAAAGTCCCCAGTCCAGCACCAATTAGGAGGACTGTTATGAAAGAAAGCCTATACCAACTAGACTTGTTTCTCTTTAGATTTTGAACTGAGAAATATCAGCAGATAAAGCATTGAGCAAGAGAAGGCAAAAGATGTCGAGAATAAAGAAAGCTGAGGGGCCGTGGTGGGGAAGAAGGTGAAGTGGTGAAGGTCAGAAATGAAGAGGTCAAGAAAACACACAGGAAATGAGCAGGAAGACAAGAGCAAGGCATGGCGAATCGATGAGTCAGGCAACTGGAACACTGGGATCAAGATCCGTGCACCCCCAGGAGGAACCTTCCTGAACCACCCAGCATTCCGCATGACCTTACAATTCCACTTCCAGTCTTTGTGTGGCCCACATTCTTCTGGACTTCTTGATCTTCCCAGGGCCAGCTGAACAGCTTTGCTAAGTCCCCACGCACACATAATTTTATGACAAGCCTGTGAATAATATAGATGAATCTCTGTGTTTGCACCCAAACAAGTCTGGTGAAGTCAGTCCGTTTGGCATATGTAACATACATACAGCCTGGGTTTCCTGGGATCCACTCGGTTTCACAACTTTTCCCTAATTCCTGAAGGAGGTTCATTAAAACTGTAAAGAAATGTGATTGAACTTTCACATTTTATGATTTTTCTGTAAATAAAGTCACAGCTTAGGAAATACATTGGCTCAGGAAATACAGTCATTTTACTGATGTTCTTGGAACTATGTGCTATCTTTGGGGAGAAGAGGTCAAGAGGCAGGACACACAGCTAGGTTTGTTTCTCTCCCTCCCCTTCAAAGGCTGTTGGTTGAGGTCATTCAATTGAACCTTACAAAAACTTATCAAGAAGAATGAATGCAAGCCCTGTAAGGGTAGGGATCACAGTGATTTGTTCTATATCATCTGTCACCCAGCCTGGAATCTAAAAAACCCTCCACAACTATCTACTGAGAGAAGAAAATGAGCCAGGCATGGTGGTACAAGCCTAAAAGCTCAGCACTCAGGAGACTGAGGCAAGAAGGTTGCCAATGTCATGCTAAGCTGGGTGAGTTAGTGAGATCACAGACTACATAGTGAAATCCCATCTTGAAAAACATGGAAAAGAAAAAAGTAGGAATGGAGGGGAAAAGTATAAAATGTGTGCCTCTGGGTTCTCCTACCATGGAGAGACTGAGGGCTCCAGGTGTCAAGCTTGTTGTACACCACAGAGCGCACCTAGAGCCCACTCATATCGTGAGGCCTCTCGGCTAAAGGGTGAGCATGGCAGGGCTATAAAGGCACCTGAGTTCCTGTCCATTGATGTGGGCCTTGATTTGAGGACCAAGGTCCCACTGGCCTTGCCGGTGCTTTTTAGAACTGCATCACAGTCTGAGACATCGCCACCCACCCCACCTTCCTTCCTCTCTCCTCACAGGCATCATCTCTGCATTGTGGCATAATGACTCTCTCAACCTCTAGCCCTCCTTCTCTGTCCTTCCCTCACAATCATTTCTCCCAACAAATCTAAACCCTTCTTGGTGTCTTCATCTTGGAGAACTTAGTCAATACAAGAAGGGAAAGACTGACGTGGAAACAGAGAGCACAAAACCACCTCAAAGTTCCTGAGCTTGGAGAGAGGATGAAGGTTTTACAGTAAAACCAGGAGCATGGTTAAAGGTAGAATGAGCTGTTTCATCCACATTCTGGGATACACTGTGCTCTCATCTGTTCTGCCTGGGCCCAAGGTGGCTAAACTCGATGCCAGCATCCTCTGGGCTCTTTCACAATGTGGTTTTGGGATGATGATTTTCACCGATGGTTGGCACCTTCAGAAGGCTGGTGGCTGGGAGAGATGGGAGCAAGATGCTTCTTCATTATCCTCCCTGTTTCAGGACCTCATGATGTGCACTCCTTCCTAAAGGCAGTCCCCACCACATCACTGCCTTTCTATTTGCTCCAGCCAGGGCTTTAGTACCTACTTGGTAGAAGAGCAAGTTGAACTTACTGTTAGATTAATTGCATTAATGGCACAAACATAGGTAGCTTTTCTTTCTTTTCTGATTATGTTTGGTGTTTTAACTAGCTGATTTCTTTTAATTTCCCAATTTTCATTTCAAACATAGTACATAGTATGCATAATTCCTATAAACAAATGATCCGCAGGTTTCTTAATGCTGTTTAAGAGTACAATGAGATTAAATCTTTGAGAACCATTAGCATCAAACAATACCTACTCCAAAACAGTACATTTTATTGAACTGAACACTTACAGTATACCAGGCTCTTATTTTTAAAAAAAAAGAACTAAAAGCTAATTTTAAGAAAAGCCCTAGAAACAATACAGAATTTCACTAAACGAAATGATAGGAACTAAACAATGATTGTTATAGTGCATATTGTTGTCTTCAATTAGTTGTTCAGATTACATGATATAAGCATGCATAATTATTCCAAAAAAAATTACAACAATTAAAAAGTAGAGATAGAACAAATTAAGCATTATCTTCTTTCCACAGATCAGCTGAAATCAACAGTACAATTATCCAAGCTATCTACATGCATACTTCTTTTTTTCTTTCTTCTTTCTTTCTTTTCTCCTTTCCCTCATCCCAGTTTTCCTCACTGTTGAACATATTCTTTCCCTTTCACAGCATCTATTGTGCCTTTCAGGTTCTATTTACTTTTTCAGGTTCTTACACTAGCAAGACAATAAGATGTTTATGGCATGAGGGTCTTATTTATTTCACTTATGAGTATGGCCTCAGGTTGCATCAAGTCCCCACCTACTCGGGTCTTGGCCACGTAGTTTTCTCTGGCCAATGAGACTGTAGGTTCAAAGTCACTTGAATGTTTATACCATGAGATGCTGACAACATGATGTCATGCCCAGATTAGAGTACTAGATGGGTGTTAGGACAGTCCATTTTTCACATCCCAGGCTTCCTGCACCAGCCTATAGCCAGCCAACCCCCAAACATATGAAAATGCTTGACCAGCAGTAGACTTCAGAGCACAAGTGAACCCAGCTGAGACCACAAGAGTCATTTGGAAAATCCTACATTCATGAGCAATAATAAATATGTATTGGTTGAGGCCCCAAGCTTTGGGGTGGCTTGTTAAAAATCACTGTCGCAATAGGCAACTGATACAACACATTGACTGATTTTTCAGTTCAAGGAGGAAATAGAGCCTGATCAATGAAGATGGCTTTGTGATGTGCAGCCACCCTCAACCTAGCTCACCGTGACGTCCACACACAGTCTCCAACGTTGTAAATCACTTCTTCAGCAGCTCGCTTAGCTACAATTTAACTTTGAATAACAGAAACCCAGAAGGCTAAGCTTCATCTTGGGATACCCTGAAGGTCAAATTACACCATGTCATCTTATTCATATATTCATGAATTTTCAGTTGTGAGGTCCAATATGTTTCGCTGGAGTAAAAGGGTACCTCTGATTTGTCAATTCTGAGACTAGGTCAGAATTCTAGTTTTGAGATGATAAAATATGTAAAATAACCTACACTTAGCGGTATGAACTTTTTCACAAAGATTTTATAACATAACCTTTTAATTTAGCTGTGTTATGCTGCCTATTAAAAAATGATTCACAATTTTCAGGATACCCTCTTCCTAAAGCAAAGAATCACTATGTATTTAAAATGTCAAATAATTGCTTCATACTATTAGCAGTGATGTAACTTTGTACAGTGGAGATAAACAAATGAAAACAGAGCAACAATCTTCCATATATACATATATAATATATTACATATATAATCAGTTTCTTCTTTCATTATAATATGTAACACTCCAAAGCATTTCAGTATATCTGAGTTTAGATCATTTACTCTACCACTTTACAATTATTAGTAACTTCCATTACCAAGTTAAATATGTCTGCAAATAAGGAATAACAACCAAAAAAAAGTAGTCTTTAAAGTTGGTTGGGGCAGGGCTACAGCTCAGTGACAGAGCACCTACCTGGCAAGTGCACAGTCCTAAGTATAAGTCCCAATACTAAGTATTAAATAGATAATTAAAAGTAAATAAGTAAACATAAAGTTGGCTTGGACATTGCTGAGAATGCTTAGGACAATCCTTAAGACTGGAAGAAATTGTCAAGTATTTGAGGGCATGTTATTTTCTCCTGTGATCAATGTGTTTAGTTTTATCCTATTCATCCTGATATATCTAATTAGTCTTCATACTACTTATTGGCACAGGCGGGCTTCTTGGGTCCACCTGTGGTCAGCGACACAGCTCAGAGACCACACAAAGTGTCCTCAGAGAGTGGACACTGATGCCCTCCGTGGTGTACCTCATGTCAGAGCACCTCTGCGCACTACAATTTACACACACCTAGTTAAGCTAATTAACATTTTATAATTTCCTAAGTTTAACTAAGCCTACCTTTAAAAAAAAACAGCCAAACGGCTTTTTAAAAAGGACTTACAAAGACAAAGAGGACAAACACAAGTGACAACAGGAAACTGGACAATGACAAACTCAGCTTTCCTGCTTCTGGTGAGTTCTGCATCAACTATATGAATTAGATAAGAACTTTACCCCAAAATCACATTGTTTAGAAAAATATTTTTAAAATACAATTTGCCTCATTCTGAAAGCATATGAGCAAATGCGTAGCTAGTATGCTTTTTGAAACATTTTAAACATTACACTTTTATTTCATCCTTTTAGAAGTTTTTGTGGCCGGGCGTGGTGGCACACGCCTGTAATCCCAGCACTCGGGAGTCTGAGGCAGGAGGATCTCTGTGAGTTCAAGACCAGCCTGGGCTACAAAAGTGAGCTCAGGACTAGCCTGAACTGCATAGTGAGACCCTGTCTCAAAAAGACAAAAAAAAAAAAAAAAAAAAAGAAGTTTTTGTGAATATATTGGCTATTTGTATATTTTCACAGCAGCTTTTATTTATTTATGTATTTAGAAATTACATTAGGAGTACAATCAATGTGAATGCTCACTACAATTATTTTACTGATGAAAGGCATGATCACAAATACTTCAGTGAGATAGCTCAGCAGACTAAGCACCTGCATAGCCAAGTGCAGGGAGTGGGGTGCAGTCCCTGGCATCACCTGCTGTGGGCCATGAAGACCAGGATGGTGGCCCGTGCCTATAATCCCAGTTCTGGGGAGGCTAAAAGCAGGAGGATCACTGTGAGTCTGAGCTGTATAGTGACACCCTGTACCCAGCGCATTTTTTTAAAGTTTAAGAAAAAGTACCCAGAAACCACTTTTGGAAAAAGCACATAGATAGCAAAGGCAGTGGCCAAAAAGAAAGAATGAAGAAGAGGGAAAAAAAAATGAGCAGAGCTGGAAAACTACAGTGGCCTGGAAAGATCATATTCTAATAAAAATATTTGAACATCCATAGTTTTTGTTGTCGCCATTAATGATCCCAGCGCTTTGCCACCAGGCCAATCGTATGTTACAATGATTTCTGTACAAGTCTTCTTCCTAATAACTCCTACCCCCAAACCCAGAATAAAAGCTCCACCAGAGACTAGCTTCTGCCCATCTCTGCACCATCAGTATCTATTATTGGCCCCTTTTCAAAGAAGATGCTGCAGCCTGCACTAAGCCCATGAAGGCAAATGTCCTGTAAGCACCCTAATCCAAATGGCTTCCCTTAGCACTGCCCAAAGGGATTCCCTTTAAATGCAAGCTTCTTGAAATCCAGAAGAGCCTAAAATAACACAAAAACAAAACAAAACAAACAAAAAAAAAAAAAAAACACCTTCCAAACCAATGGGACCACAAAAAAGTGCTTCCCCAGGATCAGAAGGAATCCTTCTGTAGAGGCTGTCAGGCAGACAACGCTGCAGTGTGTAAACCTTTGGTTTCCAACCCCACTTCTAAAACCTTACTCCAAAGAGATGTTTGGACAAACCCAAAATGACATGCAGTTGGCAAAGCTGCCCCCATTAAGCAAACATTTAATGAATATGAATTCATTGATCAGTGATTGTAGTGGAGAAAAAGGTTCACTTCAGCAGAAAGCATAATGGATTCTGAAATGCCTCTCAGTGAGCCAGGGCCCAGGGCAAGCCTGGCATGGGACCTCTCAAACTGGTCTCAGAGCCCTAATGCTCTTCATAGAATAAGCATCTTATCCTGCTACATATGAAGCTAGTGGTTTGGTTGTTTTTGTTTTTATTTTTGTTTTCTTGTTTCAGAACTTTTGTTTGTTTATTTATTTTTATGGCTGGCTCAGCCTGCCCTGAGGGCAGGGCTGGCGCAGCATGT
This sequence comes from Myocastor coypus, assembly GCA_004027025.1. Classification (NCBI taxonomy): domain Eukaryota; kingdom Metazoa; phylum Chordata; class Mammalia; order Rodentia; family Myocastoridae; genus Myocastor; species Myocastor coypus. Next base: position 8,398 of record PVJA010011957.1, read on the forward strand.
GGTACCGGGGATCAAACTGCGGTCCCTGCAGCTGCCCAGGCTTTCCTAAGCAGGCGCTTTTAGACCACTGAGCCATCCTGCTAGGCCCTGAAGCTAGTGTTAAGGACACATAACCCACAACAGGACCTGTAGGTGCAAGCCAATCAGAGTATCAGCGGCAGGTTCCGGAGCTCAAGGAGAGACAGGATAAAGTGGGCTTATGAGAAATGTGCTGGTCTCCAGTGGGACCCATGGCAAAGAACTCTACTACACTCCCAGAGAGACTGAGCACAGCATTGATATCAACACCTAGTGAAAATGGGAGACACCTCTCATGTACAGAAACAATTCACCAGAACATATTAAGTGTAATACTTCTGTTTAACTGAATATTATTCAGCCACTAAAAAGGCTCTGTATTTTCTAGACCGCAATGAGCAACGTGACATTACCAACAGATAAAGCCGACGATGCAAGAACTTAGAAAATATGATTGCCTTTTTATAGCATTGTACCTGCAGAGCTCTATGTGCATGTAATTTATGCAAACATAGCCCTAGAAAAATACCTAGATGGAAGCTTAGCAAAACATTAAAAGGCCTTGAGAAATAGTAGTTTTAATAATTGGGAGGGGATTTTAAATCATACTATGGATACTTCTAATTTTATATAAGCGTAGGACTCCACGCTTTCACTTGTAATGACTTCTGACCCAAGGTCTTGCTATGCAGTTCAGGCTGGCTTTGACTCACTATGTAGCCCACGCCGACCTTCAACTCACTGAGATCCCCCTACCTCGGCTCCCCAAGTGCTGGGACTCTAGGTGAGTGCCACCACACCCAGTGTATGGACTTTCCTTTCAAGGAGGGCTAACGCTGGTTTAAATTACCTCCTATATTCAGCATAGCACAGTATCGGCCCCTCTCCAGCACCCCACTTCCTGCTCAGACACAGCGGCCCAATGGGAGGTGCTTTGGCGGGAAGCTCTTGCTGAACCTCCTCTGCCACCTGCACCCCCTCCGTAGGCACTTCTCCCTGAAGCATTGTCTTCACCTGGAAGACTCTATCATCTGTTACTTCTGGGTTGCTGACTTCTGCCACGGTACCAGGTCCTTAAGTCCCAGCCCAGCATCATGTCACAACGGCTTCCTAGTCCGATCCTCCCACCCCAAGCAGAGTGGTCCTGGCCCCAGCCCAACGCAAACTGGGCACTTAACACGTATGTGGAATTGGAATAAATAAACAGGAGAGAATGCAAGGGGGTAGAGAGTGTACAGGTTTTGCCATACATAGATTTCATAACAGCACTGTTCACAATTCTTTTCTCAGTTCCTGTCTTTTCTCCCCTCAGAAACAGATTTAGGATTCACCCAAGGCTGAGCCATGAGCCACTAAATGGCGCTACTCACCTGCATATTCCGCATCCACAGGTTTCACCAATGGAAGACAGAATTTATGCAGGAAAAAAACTGCATCTGTGCGAGACATGTTCAGGTCAATTTTCTTGGCATTGTCCCCTAATGGGAAAGCAACTATTTACATAGCATCGACATTGAAGTACCCATCATACATAATGTAGAGATGATTTAGTCATACAGGAGGATGAGCATAGGCTGTGCACAAACTGCCATTTTACATAAAGGACTTGCACATCTTAGGATTTTGCTACCCTTGGTGATCTCAGAACCAATCTCCCTATTGATACAAAGGGACAATTGTTATCTTATGTTGGACTTTTTCAGTAATAAACCAAATTTAGGGCTAATCAGATAGCTCAGCAGACTAAAGTGCCTGCTTAGGCAGACACAGGGACCAAAGCTCAATCCCCAGCACGTCATGCCAGTCCCATCCCAGGACACACTGAGACAGTGATTAAGACTGGGTGTGGTGGCATGTGCCTATAATCCCAGCACTCAGGAGGCTGAAAACAGGAGGATCATGACAGACCCATCTGTGTAGTGAGAGCTTGTAGACCCTGTACTAAGTACATTTTTAAAAAAAAGTTTAGAATTTAAGAATGTTGGCCCATTTGACTAAGAAACCATGGTATGCATCGCTACGCTCAACCTGGAACTATGTTCTGGGTAAAGCTACCTCCAAATGTAACTCAGATATGATCTTCAGAACCATCGCTCTCTTCCTCCTCCTTTAATAATAATGATTTTCCTAGGGGTTGTGTTGAATCCTCACCTATTCTATAAATGAATCTTCCCAGTTTTAAAGTTACCCCTAAGTCCCAATTTATGTCCCTCTAGCTATCTAAACTAAAAGTCTAGCCACTTTCTTCCCCAAGAGAATCAAAAAACAAAAGGCCCAGGGAAGGATTCTGAAAGGGACCAGCTAGAATTAGAGGTGTCAGCTAGCAAGTGCAGTCCTGTGATTGGCAAACCAGGACTATGTTCCACCCACTGACATGGGGTCCTGAAAAACTGTGATTGGATGGACTCAGAAGTCACATGACAGACAAGTCAGCCAACATTTTAAAGCAAGAGGTGGGGGTTACTGGACAGAAAAAGATAGCTGCCATCTTCTTCAAATCACTCTGGAAAAGTGACCTGTACAAGAATCCCCATAGCTGCCTGAAATCATTGGCTTGGGACAAGGAAAATATCCTTTCAATGAATTGTTTTCTCTCCCTTCACCTGCCCAGACCCTCTTCAAAGAAGATTTTTGTTTCTCTCTGTTTTATGTCCCTAGACGCTGGCTGATCAAACTCTAAAACCCCTACAGAGCCTTAGCCAGACTGAGACAAGCCAGCCCAGACCCCACCCTCACTCCAGAAGCCTCTTCTCACAGAGGCCTGGTTAACTCCAGGCTGTTCCTTTCCAGGCCAGATCAAACCCAGCCCTGGGGCGGATCCCAAGGCCAGCCCCACCATTCCAGAGCCACCTCTTGCCGCAGCATACTGGGGAGACTGGTGTGTCTTGTCTCAGCCTGTCTTTGACAGGCCAGGCCCCTGGCCTGCCTGGGGGCTGCGGATCATGGGCACTTTGTCAGCCCAGAAACACCTTTAAGAAGCTAAAGTGCCGACTGAATGGAGGCGTCTGCAGAGCTCCTAGCCTGGGCAGGCCCTCGGCGTGTTTGGGTAAAGAAATATGCAGCCTGAGCTGTGGTCTTTGCTGCCTGAGCCCCTGCGCCGCAATCAACATCAACGCCACAAGGACACAATATTTTCTCCCGATTTACAACACGTTCATTTATTTTGGAATTTCAATGCCAGCTGAGGCTACAGGGCGGTGACAGTGGAAAAGTTGTCCTGGGGCCAAGCAAAAGAGAGTGTTGCAACTGAGCTCCTGTTCTGAAAAACGGTGTTCGAAAGCAGCAAAACCCAAGCGAGCCTGAGAGGGTGACCTTCACAGACACAAGCCCGCAGCCCAGGGGTGCTAGGGTGGGGCAGACAGCTAACGAGGAGGTCCAGGATTGCTCTTCCACCAGGATCTGCAGATGGGACCCTAGGACGCAGGCTCCTGAGAAATCACTGGCCACCCCGCTAGAAGTTTCCATGCTAGATTATACAGTCTCCTTTCTCTCTTACCGTTCCCCCAGAGAACCAGAAATCCTGAAACTTTGAACGGGGTCCACATCTCTAATGCAGGAAAACACTTTATTAGAAAATATCACGGAGAAGTAAAAATGATGTGAGTTGGAGTGGAAAAACATTTTGAATCTGAATTGACCACACTTCTACTTCCTGAATGTCTTTGGCCAAATGTTTCACCTCTGTCAACTTTCATTTCCGCATCTGTTTTTAAATGGACATGACAATGTCTAACTAGCAAAGTTGGTATGGCAAACAGGGTAGCTTATTGAAGTATGCAGTGTCATGTCCAGTTTCTTGTGGGCATGCCACGTGATGATTTGAATTCCGTTGTCTTCCTGCAGTTTTGTGTGTGTGCCTGTGCATGGGAGCACATGTGTGTTTATTGGCTTCTTTAGTCTATTATAAAGCTATATGGAGGGCCCGGCGGGATGGCTCAGTGGTCTAAAGCACCTCCTTGGAAAGCTTGGGCAGCTTCAGAGACCGCGGTTCGATCCCCGGCACCACATGCTGTGCCAGCCCTGCCCTCAGGACGGGCTGAGCCGGCCATAAAAATGAGTGAATAAACAAATAAAGGTTCTGAAACAAGGAAAAAAAAAAAAATCATCAATTAAAAAAAAAAAAAAAGCTATATGGTATACTTTAAAGATAAGATATTACCAAGGGCAATTCTACTTGTGTTCCCTGAGACAGAGCTTCTCCAGATTAAAACATGGTCCACGTTGGTCCAGTTGGCAAAGAGTAGAAAAACAAGGACCACAAGTAGAGCTGCATGCTTGTAATCACAGGACTTGGGAGCTGAGGGAGGAGGAGGATCACCATGAGTTTGAGGCCAGCCTGAACTAAATAATGAGACCCTGCCTCAAAAATAAAAAGAAAGTTATAGCATATAATGAACAGCACCTCAGCAGGAGGCCCTTGGAGGGACTCACCAGATCATAAGAGAACTCAGCTGATGAATCAGTCTGGTCCAGATCCAGGAAGATACGTAGAATTGTCCTCTTCAGCCACCTTCCTTCCACAAGACAGCCCACTTCTCCAAGGAAGCGACCAACTGCTCACCTCAAGGCAAAGGAGAAGGGAACTCCAAAGGGTTTATTCTCATTCCTAAAAAAGAAATTTGCCCCCAGAGAATCACAGAGGTGTCAAAAGGTGTCACAGTATGAAGCAGAATAGGACTTAAGAACTAGGTTTAGATGACCACAACTTGGTTGTCTTATAAAACAAGAGAGGTTAACAAAGGCAATAACATACAATCAGTTCTTATTCTAGGTTCTCCAAAGCCACCTGAGTGAATAAATACTGAGCCATCATCCCTAAGGGAGATACAATGTGAGTTTCCTGAGAGCTGGTAGTCACAACATTTATACATCATTCCATCGCTCCACGATGTTCTTTCATGTGGGTTTCTGTTTGAAGACACCCTGGTGGTTAATTTTGTGGGTCAACCTGTGTTTCTGGGTGAGTCTGTGAGGCTGAGTCTGGAAGAGATTCACATTTTAATTGGTAACCTGAATGAAGTGTATTGTCCCTGTATAAGTGGGTTGGCATCAACGAATCCACTGAGGGCCAGTACATAACCCTAAAAGCAGAGTAAGGTTAAAGTTTATTCTCTCTGCTGAGCTTGAACATCTATGTGCTCCTACCTTAGTCATCCCAATTTTGGATTCTTAGATTTCCAGATCCAGACTGGACCATGCAGCATTGCCCAAGTCTCCAATTATTGAGCCTTCAGACTCGCATTTAATTGGACCACTGCCCTTGCACCTTGCGCATGGCAGTCACAGGAGTTGACTTCCATAACCACTTGATCTTTATCATTAAGACTCTCCTGCTCTCTCTCTCTCTCTCTCTCTCTCTATCTCTCTCTCTCTCTCTCTCTCTCTCTCTCACACACACACACACACACACACTCTGTCTCTCTGTACTCCTAAAGAGATGGGATTTTATGGATGACTTTCTTGAATCAGTTTTTATGTTTTTCTAATTGCCTCCCCAATATGATTAGATTTAAAGTCATTAATATTTTTTGCCCCTTGAAAATCTAGAGAGTGTGGTGCTTATAGAGACACAGAAGTCTTTGTATTGGATACTCCTAGCCAAGAATTTTCTGTATAAAAAGCAAGGCCCTGAGTCTGTATATAATTAGTACAAATACTGTTGGCAAACTAAGAAATACATGTCAGTTGCTACCAACACATTTCGTTGAACAAAATGGTAAAATAAAAGCATGAGCTTAAACATTCAAATTCCAAGCTCAAACTGCACAAATAACACTACAGCTTCTTTATATCCTGAAGAAGGGACTTATCTCTCAAAATCCAGGCCAAAACTGCTGAAAATCAATCATCCATTAAAACCCAAACTGAACACCCAGTCTTGAAATGGTGTCTACTGCTAAGGTGGTTACATTGGTTGGGGAAGAAAGAGAAATCCCTTCGGTTGGGAAGAGGCTGTGTGAGAGGGCCCTCAAGGGAGCATAGCATTTGAACCACTGAATTCTGGTTTGAGTCTTCACCACTTGCAGTGCAGGAGCAGTTGCGGGCATAGTGGGGCCATGTGTACCCCTGGGTGGTGGATTCACCATGTATTGCCTGATAATGACATCCCCTAGGGAACTGGATGACAATGCTGATTCTCTCAAGTCTGACCTCATCATGCCTTTATGCTTCAGGACCTATGACTGGACTCAGGTGTTAGCAGATTCCCAAAAGTGAGGTACAAAATGTGAAGTAGTTAAGTGTTCTTAACTACTTCACTGAGTGAATTGTAAAGGTTTGGTTAATGTTGAAGAAAGGACGCAGAGGCTTAAGAAGATGGGACTGATAGAGTAAACTTATGATTTAAATTTACCCACACCAGAATTGTGGGCAAGAAAACATAATTAATCCCTTGAGAAGTATTATTTTGAGAAACAAATTATTTTGAGAAGTAAATTAATGAAAAAAGAAAGAGCCCTAGCACCTTAAAGATCTCTGTGATATCTCTTCTCTGCAGATCAGAACTTATAATAAAATCATAGGCACTCGCTTAGAAAATCTAAATGCAAAGGGATTACTGGATTCCAGGATAACAGAGGCCAAGTGGTGGCATTCAATTGGCAAAGTCTGTATGGGCGTAGTTACCATAAGGGACAGCTGAGTAGAAGCAGTGATCAGAATAGTATGATTCATGCAGACCTGGAGTGTTGTCTGGTTAAGCACAGCATCAGTAGAGGTAAAACAGAGAGGAAGCCTGCTGAATTCTTGCTTGATCTGAATATGCAATTTCTAGGACAAGTGAACAAAAGTTTAACTCCAATCATGAAAACAGAAAACCACTATCCTTCAGTCCATCCCCAGACCTGACCCAGATTATAGACACGGAACTCCTGGAATGAAAAAGAGGCCATGGGGCCGGCCAAATGACTCAGTGAATTAAAGTGGCTACAAGCAGACACAGGGATTTGATCCTCCCTGCCTGCCATGCCAGCCCCATCCCTGGGGTGTGGTTTGCACCTGTAATCCCAACTCCTGAGAAGCTGTAAACAGGAGGTTCCCTATAAGTCCAATCTAGTAGTGAGACCCTGAACACCCTGTAGACCTTCCCTAAAATAAAAACAAAAAGAAAGAAAGAAACAGAAAAAGGGACCAGATTTCCTCAAGGAGAGACCTTGGTACATTACTGAAATTTTTTTTTCTTGTTTCAGAACTTTTTGTTTGTTTGTTCATTTTGTTGTTTTTTGTTTGTTTGTTTGTTTGTTTGTTTTGTTATGTTATGGCTGGCTCAGCCTGCTCTGAGGGCAGGGCTGGCACAGCATGTGGTGGCGGGGATCGAACCGCAGTCCCTGCAGCCACCTGCAGGCACTTTAGACCACTGAGCCATCCTGCCGGGCCCCATTACTAAAAATTTATACTGTTCTCTTTTCTTCTAGCTTTTATCAAAGGGGTGCATGGCCTGTTCTGAAGGTAATTATGTTTTGGCGAGAAGAAAATCGCCAGACCCTTGTAGGATTACTGGACACTGTCTCTAAGCTGACATGATTCCAGCATCACTGTGACCCCAAGCATCACTGTGGCCCTCCAGTCAAAATAGGATCTTAAAAAAATCAAGAGGTCACCAGAGCTTCACTTCAGATCTCCATTACAATGGCTCCAGTAAGTACTCAAACTATCCTGAGCTATCAGTTTCAGAAAGCACAATTGAAATAGACATACATAGCAGCTTGAAGAATCTGTACATTGGTTCCCTGACATGCGGAATGCAGGCTATGTTGGAATGGCCAAGGGCTACATTTGGAATAACCATCAGAACTGCCTTTACCCAGAGCAGTGGTCAATCAAAAAACAACACCTCATCTTTGGAGAGATGGGAGAGATTATTGCCACCATCAAGACCTTGAAAGATCCAGGGATGATGATTCCTACCTCATGCTCCTTTAATTTGCTTGGCCTATGCAGAAGAAAGATAAACTTTGGAGAATGAAAGTGGGTCACTATAAATTCAAGCAAGCAGGGACTCCAGTTACATCGGAGCTTCCAAATGTCATGTTGCTTGCTCAAACTAACACGTCCTATGGTACCCGTTATGCAGTTGTGAATTGGGCAGATGCCTTTTTCATTCACCTCCATCCACAAAGCCCACCACAAGCATTCACTTTCCTTCAGCTGGCAAGGGCAGCAATATACCTTCATAGGCAGACCACAGAGAAATATCAACTTTCCAGATGTTAACTTACCCACGAGGTTCATCTGTCCAGAGGTGGGGTTTTAGGAAAGTAATTAGATCATTTGGCACTAATTTCATTAACAGAATTAGCCTTTGATGGGTTCATAGCTGGCGAGGCCCAGCAGGAGAAAGTAGGGCACTGGGGGAATGATCTAGAAGGATCTATTCTTGCTCCCAGGCCCTGTGACCCTGTACCCCACCTTTGTTTCCTTTTGTTATGGAAAAAAATAAAACAAAATTTCATGACAAAATAATACATGATGCCAATATTTCGCATGTTGTGTGCTGTCATTTCCAAAGTAGTTATTCAAAGTACAGGATACGAACATGAAAATTCTCCAAATGGCATTATTGCAAACTTTTCGGTGAGCTGAGAGAAACTGATAGCATAATTACTCTTATTTTGTTTTCTGAATTTTTTTCCCTTTTTCCTTGCTTCCTTTCCCCCTTCCTCCATCCCTGTTCCTCTTTCTTTTCAACAATTACTTCCCATTTCACAACATCTACTTTACAGTTTGGTCCTTACTTTCTCTTTCTGTTTCTCACACCAGGAAGACAATGTGATATTTATATGTCTAAATCTGATTTACTTCATTAAGAGTATAGTCTCAAATTGCACCCACTTATCTATTCATGCCCCAAGCTTATCCTTATTTGTGGCTGAGTAGTACTTCATTGTATGAAAAAAAAAAAAAAACAACACATCATTTTTATCCATTCCATGGTTAATGGGCATTGGGGTTATTTCCAAGATTTAGCTACTAGAAATTGTGGTGCTACAAACATGAGTGTACATCTATCACTTTGATAGTATGCTGGTTTTTTTTTTTTTTTTTTTTTTTTTTCCAAGAAAATACCTACAGCAGGAATAGCTGAGTTGAATGGGGCCTCTAATCCTAATTTTTGAGAAATCTCCACACTGATTTCTCTAGTATTTGCACAAATCTACACTCCTGATAGGGGAGAACCCTCCTTCGTTTCTGGATGCTATGAAAGAGGCAACTTTCTTCCACCATGATGTTGCTGCCTAAAACCACTCGGCAACAGCATGAACCACCTACAACTTTACTCCTTCAGATTGTGTATGTCAGGTATATAGTCCCAGAGATAGGAAGGGTGACTCATATATCAGTGCTATGCAGTAATTTAGTTCTGGGAGATCTTGGTCAACTTCCTGTACCACAAAATATTACACTCGTCCATTACGCTGGTGATATTATGTTGATTGGACCTGGTGAACAAGAAGTAGCAGCCACTGTAGACATGTTGGGGGACATTTGTGCATTGGAGGGTGGGAAACAAATTCAACTATTGTGCAGCTTCTAAGCTTCTACCTCAGTGAAATATCTGAGTAGAGGGGTCCAGTGTTGGGGCCTATCAGGATCGTCTTTCTAAAGTAAAAGACAAGATGGTGCACTTAGCCCCTTCCGCAGCCAAGAGAGCAGCACAGGGGTTAGTGGGTGCTTTGGACTTGGGAGACAATATACAGTGGTCTCTCACTTGTCATGGAGGTTATGTTCCAGACACCCCAGATAAGTGAAAGTCAGCGAAGTAGCACTATTATATTTGTCTTAGTATTTACATATGTTTTAAGGCTTTACAAACCCTTCCCATGTTCTTATAAACCTTTCACACCCTTTAAAAACACTTCTAGTGTTCTTAACTATTTTCTAAACTCATAAACCTATGTAATTCTTAACAACATATATGTACTTTATGATACTGCAAAATCCCATAATACATGGAAAAATCCATGATAGATAACTTAGATTAATATTTTCTGAAAGCCTGGGAAATAGTGAGCCTGTGAAAGTTGAACTACAGAATAGTGAGAGACTACTGTATCTTTTATTTGACTGTGATACTCTGGTCTATCCCTCAAGAGACCTGAAAACCTAGGGTTTTTTTTTTTTTTTAATGCAATACAAGTACATCTTAATAAAGAAAATAAACCAGAGCAACTAGAGGAGAGACGTAAAAAAAACAATGACTGGAAAGGAAGTGAAATTATTATTATTTGCAAATGACTCAATAATTTACATAGACAATCCCAAAAGCTCCACCAAAAGACTTGTAGATTTAATATTCAAATTCAGTAGCATAGCAAGATGCAACATCAACACTCAAAAGGCAGTAGAATTTCTGTACACAAACAGCAAACACACCAAGAGAGAAATTAGGGAAACCATGTCTTTCACAATAACATCCAAAAAAAAAAAAATGAAATACTTAGAAATCAGTCTAACAAAGGAAGTAAAAGAACTGCATATTCAAAATTCCAGTACTCTGAAAAATAGATCAAAGAGGATTTTAGAAAATAGAAAGATATTCCTTGCTCATAGATCAGGAGAATCAACATTATGAAAATGGCCATACTCTCAAATTTGTTATACAGATTCAATGCAATCCAGGTCAAAATCCCATTAGTATACTTCACAAATCTAGGAAAAATATCGCTGAAGTTCTCTTCTGGAACCAGAAGAGACTTAAAATAGCCAACGAAACCCTGTGCAACAAAGGAAAGGCAGGAGACATTACAATTCCTGACTTGAAATTATACTACAAAGCTACTGTGATAAAATCAGCATAACACTGGCAAAAAAAAAAAAAAAAAAAAAAAAAAAAAAAAAAAAAAAAAAAAAAAAAAAAAAAAAAAAAAAAAAAAAAAAAAAAAAAAAAAAAAAAAAAAAAAAAAAAAAAAAAAAAAAAAAAAAAAAAAAGAGCCAAGGATCAAGGGAATAGTTTAGAAGTTGCAAACACAACTACAAACATAGTCACCCATCTTATCTTTGACAAAGGGGACAAATATGTTCATTGGAAGAAAGATAGACATCTTAATACATATTGCTGGAAAAACTTGCTTTACATATGCTGAAAGCTAAAGTTAGACCCATGTCTATCACCATATCCTAAACTAAAGTCAAAATAGAACAAAGATTTAAATATTAAAACAGAAACACAAATCTACTGGAGGAGAAAGAAGGTAAAAACTTGAAGACATAAGTGCAGGCAGAGGGTTCATGAACAAAAAACAAACTATAAGGAAAATATTTCAAGGAATCAACAACCTCGATTTCATCTTTTTGAAACGTTTCTGCATGTAAAAAGAAATCACCAACAGAATAAAAAGAAAACCCAACAACTGGGAAAAAGTTATAGCTGACTGTCCCTTGGACAAGGGACCTCTGTTCAGAACATATATAGAATTTTAAAATCAGGCCCCCAAGATTCAAAGACCCAAGGAAAAAATGGGCATCTGAAATTAATACACACTTCTCAGATGAAGAAATAGAGATGGAAAACAAATACACGAAAAGATGTTCAGCATCGTTAGTCATTTAAGAAATTCAGATTAAAACAACACTGAGATTCCAACTCATCCAAGAAAGAACAGCCATCATCAAGAAATCAACCAATAACAAATGCTGGAGAGGCTGTGGAGATAGAGGAACCCCTCTCCACTGTTGGTAGAGGTGCCGACTGGTGCAACCACTGTGGAAATCAGTATGAAGATCTCTCAAAAAGCTAGAATTGGAGGTCCCATTCAACCCAGCTATTCCTCTCTTAGATATTTTTCCAGAAGAACTGAAAAACATCATATCACAGTGATATATGTGCACTCATATTTATAGCAACATGATTTGTCATAGCTAAATCTTGGAAACAATCCAAATTCCTATCAGCTGAGGGGCGGATATAAAAGATGAGGTATTTTTTATGGAATGGAGTATTACTCAGTTACAAAAAAATAAATAAATAAACTTGAGTCTTGTATAGGTAAATGGTTAAAGTGAAAGACCATACACAAAAGTGGAATAAAACAGACCTGCATGTGTAAAAATCATATTATCTCCTTAGCGTAAAAACCTGAAAGAGTGAATAAAATCTGAAAGGTACAATAGATACCATGAAAGGGAAAGAAACTGTTCAAGAGCAGGAAACACCTGGGATGGGGGAAGGAGAAAAAAAAAAAGCAAGAAGGGGGGAATATATCTATTGATTTATCTATCTATCTATCTATCTATGATTTATATACAGGAGATATATAGATATAGATATAGATATAGATATCTCCAAAAAATACAGGATAATGGTACTGCTAATTTCTGGTGGTCTATTAAAAGGAGAAGTTAAGGCTTCATTTGTTTTCTCTTCCCTTTTACCTTTTAAATAATTTTTGGATCAATTCTGCGTGCTTATATCTGGTAATTTAAACAACGAATATGCAATGTAACAAACATTAGTGAATTTCTATCATTTTTTAGTCAAATTTTGTATCCTTTGTAATTTTTTTACAATTTTTATTCTCTTTAAAAAATAAAAGTGGCCAGGCATGGTGGCTCACACCTGTAATCCCAGCATTCGGGAGGTTGAGGCAGGAGAATAGTACGAGTTCGAGACCAGCCTGGGCTACAAGGCCAGACTCAACTGCATAACGAGACCCTGTCTCAAAAAGACAAATAAATAAATAAATAAATAAATAATAAAAGCAAAAGAAATGAACGTAAAAAGCTATCTCTTTACTCCTCTGAAAAAATGAAGCAAATTTCTATAACAAAATAAGAGAATAACAATAACTATATATCATAATCTTATAAGAAGTTACTCAGGGGCCTGGCAGGATGGTTCAGTGGTCTAAAGCACCTGCTTAGGAAAGCTTAGGTGGCTTCACAGACCGCAGTTCGATCCCCGGCACCACATGCTGCGCCAGCCCTGCCCTCAGGGCAGGCTGAGCCAGCTATAAAAATAAATAAACAAACAAACAAAAGAAAAAAAAAAGAAGTTACTCAGAATACAAGGCATAGACTAAAAAGGCTCTCGTATGTAGAAGAAACCATAATGGTGCAAAACTTTCTTTTGAACTAGTGTAAGAGAGACTACTAATATAGGTGAAACAAATTAGCATACATTAAAATATTTTTTAAACAATGGAATAGGGAATTATTTAAACATTTTTCAAATTCCTATTCTCTCTCTCCCTCTTTATAGAGAATACATATATATATATATATGATATATATATATATATATATATATATCATGGTTTCTCTAATATGAATATATATATATATATATCATGGTTTCTCTAATATGAATATACATACATATATGTTTGTGTGTTTGACTTCACTCAACATTATATTTATGTCGTACCCATTTGCCTACAAATGTCTCAAGTTTATCTAGGTTTTCATGGAACTCTGAAAAGAAGGCTCTGCAGTGGCTCAGGCTACTGTGCAAGCTGCACTGTTATTGGGACAATAGGATCCAGGAACTCCAATGGGACATGCAATGACAGTGGCAGATAAGAAAACTGTTTGAAGCTTTTGATTCCCCACAGGGAATCAAAGTTCAAACCTTTAGAAGTTTGGGGCAAAGCTCCACCATCATCAGCAGATAGCTACTTTCCTTTAGAGAAACGTCTCTTGGTCTGCTACTGAGCCTCAGTAGAAAGCGAGTCGTCTGCCAGTGGCCATCAAGTTGCCATGTGACCTCAGTTTCATCAACTATGTAAAGCTGAGCCCGCATGGCAAGTCTCCATCATCAAAGGGAAGCGATCAGTCCTGAGCAGGCCCCCAGGGCAAGGTCGGTTATCTGAAAAGTGGCCCACCTCTGCACGGTCTCCAGTCCACACTGCCTGTCTCTCCCAGCTCTCCTGTACTTTCATGAGAGTTCTCTTTGACAGAGGATGAGAAGAGGTGGTTGTGTATAACATGCAGACCACACCCAAAAGTATACAACTGTAGCCCAGCAGTCCTTCTTTGGGACAGCCCTGAAGGATGATGGTGAAGGGAAACTCTGCCAGTAGACAGTGCATATAGCTATTTACTTCCCTTGGAAAGGTAACAACTGAGTATATAACTAGGAACTCAAAAGAACATAATTGTAAAACTTGTAAGAACAAAAGATGGAAAGAGGTAAATAGACTCTCCAAAGGAATACTTAAAAAGTGAAGATCTTTGCATCCCATATGAATATGTATCAAAGAGTGACCTCAACAGAGAAAAAAAAATTCAATAATCAAGTGGCTAGAATGACTATTCTGTTCCAGAAATTAAGCTTCTTCCTGGAACACCCCTGCATTGCCCAAAGGGTTCCTGATCAAAGTGGGTGCTGTGGCAAGAACGAAGGTTATGCATAAGTGCAGCAACACAGATCTCCACGCGCCAAGGCTGATCTGCCTATGGCCACCGCCGAGCACCCAAGCTAGCAGAAGCAAAGACCACATTGCAATCAATCACACTGGTTACAGTCCTCTGTACAGTACATCCCAAGAGTCACCAGCCAGCTTACCTGGCATTGGGTCTATTATAGTGATGGCTTTTAGAAACTTTAAGAAGTTTTTAGAAACTGGATGCCCCAGTCACAACCCAATATCCACTTATTTATTGCAAAGTGCCAACATAGCAATTAAACCTTAATTCTGACCAGACATGGGAAAGCTCAGATAAGTGTGACTAATGAATCATGGCTCCTGATGACATTGTCACCCCACATGGCCATTCTTTTCCAAGCATGCACATGGTCCCTATCTGCATTGTTATCTAATGCTTATCTATTGGGGCAACTTGACTCACATGCCAGCAGCGAGGGCTCTGAGTGCCCACTGCAGCATACATGCCCTAGGTTTGCCTAATCTATTGCATTTGACTTCTTCGATTCTGGTAGGGGCAATGTTTTGTTCTATTGGAGAAAAACACTCTGGATGTAGATTGCCTTCCCCGTATGCAATGCTTCTGCCAAAACTACCGCCAATAGACTTCTGAGCACCTAATCTACTGAGATGGTGTCCCACAGAGCACCACTTCAGGTCATAGAGTTCACTTCACAGCAAAAGAAATCTGTCAGTGGACTTGAGCTCACCAACTTCACTGGTCTAGCCATGCTTTCTCTGTCCTCAAGCAGCTGCTTAGTGAAGCCATGGAATGGCTTTTGGAAGACTCACAGCACAAGCTTGGGGCAATACCTTGTGTAATAGGCAAGGTGCTCCAGAAGATTGTACGTGTTGTGATCCATGTCCAAATATGTGGCTGTTACTCTGACAGTCAGGATGTGCCAGTCAGCTTTGTCCCTGGGACAAAGTACCTGAGATGATCAACTCATTAAGAGCAAGGATTCCTTTTGGATCCTGGTACCAGGAGTCTGAGTCAATGGTCAGTTGGCCCTGTTGCTTTGGGCCCTTAGTGAGGTAGTCCCTTATAGCAGAAGACAGGATAGCCAGACGTGGTGGAACATGCCTATAATCCCAGCACTTGGAAGGCTGAGGCAGGAAAATTGGTGTGATTTTGAGACCAGCCTTGGCTACAAAAGTGGGCTCAAGGCCAGCCTGAACTACATAGCGAGACCCTGTCTCAAAAAGACCAAAAAAAAAAGCACAGGACAGAAGAAAATCTACTTGTCCTATGCAAAAAGACCAAAAAAAAAAAAAAAAAAAAAAAAAGCACAGGACAGAAGAAAATCTACTTGTCCTATGGTTTCCAGTAAGCAAACATAGATAGAAAGAGGAGGAGTCAGGGTCCCAATACCCACTTCAAAGTCATTCTCCCAGTGACCCGAAAACTCCACCTCATTTCCACATACCAGACCCCAACTCCTAAAGATTCCACCATCTCCCAGTGGTGGTGCAGGGGCCAGCCTCTAACACATGATGCTGTGGGAGGCACTTTATAGCCAAACCACAACACTTGGGGCCATGAATCAAAGTGTAAAAATGGACCAGGGTTCCATCCCAGGTCCCAAATGCCACATCTAGGTCCTGAAGGCCCCACCTCTGGGCACATTGAGCCAGCTACCAAGACCGGCCATGGTGGTGCATGCTTGTAATCCTAGCGCTGGGGAGGCTGAAAACAGAAAGATCACTATGAGTCCAAGCTGCATAGTGAAACTTTGTACCAAATACATAAATGGAAAAAAAAAAAGTGGTGTGGTTCCATTCACTATTACTCCTATTTGCTTCCTGTTCCTGCCACGTCATGCTCTGAGGGCTTAGAGGCCTTTGTTCCAGAGGGAAAGAAAGCGCCCAACAAGAGACACAACAGGAATTCCGTAGAACCGGAAGTCAAAACTGTCTCTGGCCCCTGGGAGCTCTTCATACCTCCAAGCCAGCAAGCAAAGAGAGGAGACAAGGTGTTGGCCAGGGGCAATGACTCAAACTCCTTAAGGGGAAATTTCCCTATTATTTAACAATGGAAACAAGAGGAGGCATGGTTGGAATACAGGAAATCCCTCAGGGTGCTTCTTAGTACAGTGGTTCCTCACTTGGCACAGAGGTTTCATTCCAGACACCCCATAATAAGCGAAAATCAGCGAAATAGTGACTATATATATATATATATATATATATATATATATATATATATATAGGCTTTACCAACTCTTCCCACATTCTTATAAGCACTTCCCACACTTTTAAAAACACTTTTAATATCCTTAACCATTTTCTAAATTCACAGACCTATGTAATTTAACAACATATGTGTACTGTACAGTACTACAAAATCCTGCAATATAGCAAAAAAAAAAAAAAAAGAAAAAGAAAAAAAAAATCCGTGATAAATAATTTAGATTAATAGTTTTTTGAAAACCCACAAAAAACAGTGAGTCTGTGAGATAGGGAGGGACTACCATCGTCCTACACCCTGTGGAAAAAGTCCAGTGGACAACAAGGACCCAAACCAGGCGACACAGCTCACATCTCAGACCTCAGACCCTTTCAGATGATGATTTCAATTACCATGTTAGATAAAGAAGTAGAGCCAACTGAGATTCCTGCTGGAGGCAAACGGAATATAGAACAGGTAGTAAGGAGCAGTTATAAATACCAGCCACAACTGCATGAGTAGTTACAGACATGAGAACTGTATGATGAATATCACCTCCTTACTTTGTTTTTGTTGTTTGTTTGTTTTGCAGTATGGGGGGATTGAACTCAGGACCTTGCACTTGCCAGGCAAGCACTTATTCTACTGAGCTATCTCCCCAGCTTCATCACCTCCTTACTTTGTTATGAATGTCTATGCGCATATATTAAGCGATTATTTTTTTCTTTCCTCTTATTCCCTTAACATGTAATGTAAGATGTACTGACTTTTTACCTGTATTTATTGAAGCATTGTTATTAATTTTACATCATGGTATTTAAGTTACAGTGTATGAAGATACACATCAAAGAGCTCTCTCTCCTCTTCCAAGGATAGAGTTAATGCAGAGTCAGTTGTACGCAGGGTAGTTGTGTCATGTTAGGTGGGATTATGACCTTGTTATTAAATATAGTTTGAAGATTAGGTGTGGTTTAAGTAGATGCATAGAGGCGCCACATTGACAAAAGGTGAACATTTGATGTTTAACTTTACATGTCAACTTGACCGACCTAGGAAATATAGGGTAGTTAATAAGATATTATTGTGTCTGTGTACTGTACTACTAGGAGTACTTGTGAGGGCATTTTCAAAAAAATAGTAGCGCTCTGTCTCTATCTTTTTTGCCAGTTTAACTGACCCAGGCTTGACAAATAAAAATTGCACATATCTATAAGTGTGTGCTACTGGTATTAAGGCTCTCACACACATGGACACATAAATGGTCACCATAGTCAAGACTGACATTTAAATTATAGATAAGTAAGGAAAATTACTCGCACCTGCTTGCACTCACCCAGCCAATGCACTAAGGGCCAGAAAATAACAGAATGTGGAAGACGGGGCAGTGCCCTCATTCTTTTGGAGCTGACTTCCTGCTCCTCTGGGCCTTGGTCAGAAGCACTCTGGGTCTCAGGCTTCTTGACTCAGATGTGGACAATGTCTGCAGTCCTCAGACATTGAAAACAGACACAATTGCACCACTGGTTTCCCTGGGTCCCCAGTTTACAGACAGCAGATTATGTGTCCTTTGAGGCTCAACAACTTTGTGAGCCAATTCCCACAATAAATTTCATTTTCTTTTACTTTTACTTAATACATAATCAGGATGTATGCTTATGTGAACATCATCGTATTTTACATGTATGAAACACTTATTCATATATTGTTGACCCATTAATCCTGAACTTATGGCCAATAAAACTGTCACTCATGGGCCAGGGATATAACTCAGCACTGCAGGGCCTGCCTGGCAAGCACAAGGTCATGAGTTCAACTTCCACAGCAAAAATGAAAAAAGGAAGAAGGAAAGAAACCATAACTCATACCTGGACAAAACTCTCTAGTGCCTTATTTTGGCCCTAAGGGGTGTCACAGCAGCCTCTTGGTCAGGAACACCAGACAACACACCTCAGCACTACATTCAAGGGCCATTTTCAGACAACAAAACCATCACTGAAAGACCCAAACACAGAGGGCATGGTACACACAGGACACAAAATATGAGAGCTGAAACAGGAAAAGAGCGAGCCACCCAGCCTGAAAAGTGCACAGCCTAACGGCATACTTTGAGCAACTCCGTGTTTTCCCACTCTGCACTTTTGGAATGATAACAGAAATGCCATAATAGTTGATAGTAGAGTCACAGACAAAATATACTGATGTCCAGTTCACCCAGAGTAGATCTGCGAAGAGTGAGAAGCGACCGTAATTTCCCACACCAAGACCCTTTCCCAAGTGAAAGAGTTGCGATTAACAATCACATCAGGACAACTGGCGTAGATCAGAGTTGTGTCAAGTAAGTCAGGATGTATGCTCACCCTGGCGGCCTTTGGGACCCCTTTGAGGATCTTATGGAAGCCAAGAGCGTACACATTTCTTACAGAGTATCTCAAGGGAGGCATAGACCCAGGGTTCCTTGGGTTGCCTATGACAGCTTCAAAGAGCAATTAAAAGAATAAGATGCAAATTACAGTATGCCCAAAGTGTGCCTGAAGCTGAGACCAATGTAGTAATGGGAGGAGTTGAAGCCCAAAGCGCTCCTCCAGGACCCTAGGATTCATAAACAAAGTCACCCCCAATTTGTCTGCCAGGGCCACCATCATCTTAGAGACAAATTTGTGCTAAATTTGGCTTCACGCAAAGAATCGGACCATAAAAGAGATGAGAAGCAGTCACAGAGAATCCTGAAGATTTGGCACAGAGTGCTCAAAGCCTACCCTGTCACCCTCTTCTGATGCCCCACCTTAGCACTCCTGCCAGAAGGTCAGGCAAGGAGACAGCCCCTACAGAAGAGGAACCATCTGGAAAATAGCTTGACTCAATGCACACAGCACAGAAAGAATGTCTGCTAGCCTGGGACCAAGAGTTTTAGTCTTCAGGCCCCTGAAAGACTAGCTGGCATCCAGATCTGACTTCCAGAGAAAAGAGGGGACCTGTAGCTACTCATGAGTACCATAGATAGCACTGAAAACTTACAGTCCCAAGGCGACGAGTTCAATTCCTACAGGTTGATGGGAGCTGGGAGCCGGGAGCCTTTATCTTTAATTCCTCACCATGTTCCTGCTTCTACTGTTCACCTCCTCTGTCGGAAGAGGGCAGCTGCCCAGACGTGAGTTTCCCATTCACTACACTGGCCCTAACACGGGATAAAGAAGACATTTTTCATGCCAAATTGAAAATGACGTAGAAATGGACACTGCGTTGGGAGAATTGGCCTTTTAAAGCAGGGTATAAAAAAGAAGAAAGCTGATTTCATCCTTCACCTGCAGACAGGCCAGCAGAGCCTGGGACCCAGTGAAGCAGGCAGGCCACCTCTGCCGTTGCCCCTTTACAGACTGTGCTAGCATCTCCATTATTTACCCCCAGAGTGGGATAAAGGCACAGCGCAAAGGCTAAGATCTTTAAGTTGCCTTGAGTGCCCATTAAGCACATTAATAACATCCACTGCAGTGAGACTTAGCTAAATAATTTCCGACTGCCAGCAAGGCGTGTGAAAGCAAAAAAAAAAAAAAAAGGAAGTTAGATGAATTCACTAACCAAGGAAACCCTCTTAAATTAGAAGAGATTACTTAACGGTGAGGAAAGGACAGCACCAGCTGGGAAGACTTCAGAACACCCTTGGGTCATTACTTGGCTAATAGTTCCCTTCCCCCACTCTCAAACCATTTGCTGGGATGGCTGGACTAATGTGATATGGAAAGCATTTCATCGGAGATGCAGGTGCTGCTGTTTGGACCGGGAAGGCAGGATTCTTGCACTGAAAGAAGCTAGGTAAGGGTCAATTATCAAAGGAAAGGAGTTGAAAAGCATGTCTATGGTAGGAGTGGTCAAGGCCTGCTCTGATAAGTATGTATATCAGACAGTCACAGAGGATAGTGTCCCAGAAAGGAGGTTGTTGGACAGAAAAACACCACTTCCTGAAGGGTTGGATTCTGAGCACCTCACATGCTGGATGGCATCTCCTCGTTAGAGCTCTTCAAGATGGACATTGCTTTAAGATTCCATCTTATGGATGAGAAACCCAAAGGTTGGACAGGTTGCATGGCCTATCTGGGGATCCATAACTTTATGGACAAGTTAGGGTGGGGAATTGAGACCTGCTGATCCCCAAAAGATTGGCTTTTAATCTCCCCTCTGGCTCTTCAGAGCTGCCTGGGCTGGTGCAGGAAAGTGTGTGTCTGGAAAAGAAGGAGGGAGGTTGGAAAGACATGTGTTTATTTACTGGTTTGGAACAGAGGACATTGTAGAAAAGCTTGATCCACAGGCTCAGGGCATGGGCCTCAGGCCTTGGGGCTGTGTAGGGTCAGAGGAGGGCCTCGACGGCTGCCTCCTTCTCCCCTCCTCTCAGCAGCCCAAAGCCGCAGGACCCAGTCTCCCAGACTCCTCTCTGGCTCTCCTCATTAGCTGGGATTGGGACCAATTTGTGGATGCTTCTGGTGCCCTTAGGCGGTGTTTGGGTCATCTTCCCCAACACTAAAGAAAAAAAGAAAGGAGGAGACAGCCATTCCCCAGGAGACTGGAGACGCCAGGAGAGAGGAGAGTGATGGATGGAGGTCAGGAGGGAGAGGCCAGCGCTCGGAGGTCAGCCCCAGTCTGGCTTTCTTTAACCTCACTCTTCCCTGGGGATCTGCTCCCCCAGGAGATCGCCTCTCACCACAGACTTCAAAAAGGAGGAGGCTCACTGGGAATCAGCCCACACTCTTTCAGGAATGGTTAACAGAAGCCTCTTGGCCTTCCTCAAGCTCCAAAGGAAGCATCTAGGTGGAACTCAGCAGGATTAAGGCCAGCAATGATGAGTCTTCTAGTCCCACCTCAGGTGATGTGTTCTACTTGCTTCAGAACTTGACAAATACCCATGTACCTCTGAAGCAAGACCCCCCCCGCCCCCCGCAAGATTGAATTAGCCTCACAGATTCAGATTGGTACAGAACTGTAACTTCACCATTCTGAACGCTGAACTGGAAGGGCAGGTACTTCACCCTTCTAGACACAATTCCATGATACCTTATAAGAGTGGAATTAGAGAGACTCAGTACAGCAGTACAGGGGCTTAGAAAGCACCCCACACCAAAATGTTAACAGCTGTTGTTACCAACTAAAGGAACATGAAGACAAACTTCTGGAACACCTTACTGTGCTAAGGCATAAACATCGGAACAGGGCTGAGGAGATAGCTCTGAGGCACAAGTGCCTGCTGGGCAAGTGCAAGGTCGTGAGTTCGAACCGTGGTCCCACAAAAAAAAAAAACATCGGAACAGCGCCCTGTATCATCATTTCATCTGAACCTTGAGAGAATCCTGAGGCATTATTATCTCTAGTCAAGTGGGGAAACAGGCTAAGCCACGTGACTTGCCTAATATTCTAAAACGAAACATATGCAGAGTTGAAATTAGAATGCAACTATGTTGCTGCACTGTGATATTAACTATGCCCCAAGCCCAAAACAGGTAGGGTGGGGAAATGATTTGAAGAGAAGATAAGGCCACTGGAAGTGGTAGGAGTGCTCTCTGAACACTTCCAGTAAGTCAGGCACAGCTCTAGCCATCACCATGCACCACACCTTTGGTTTTTTTTGTGTGTTTTTTTTTTTGTTGTTGTTGTTTTTTTTTTGTTTTTTTTTTTTTTTTTTTTTTTTTTTTTTTTTTTTTTTTTTTTTTTTTTTTTTTTTGGCTTTTTGAGACAGGGTCTCACTGTGCAGTTCAGGCTGGCTTTGAGCTCACTATTGTGCCCAGGCTGGCCTCGAACTCGCAGCAATCCTCCTGCCTCAGCCTCCCAAGTGCTGGGATTACAGGCGTGAGCCACCACGCCCGGCACCACACCTTTGAATAAGATGGCAAGGGTTGGTATCAAACTCTAGAGCAGAGAGGACTCTCAGGTTATTGGCTTATAAGGGTATCTATCATTCATATATTTGTTTCACACTTCCTAACTTTCTACCATGTGCTGAGTCCAGAAAATACAAAAACTAACCTGACAGTCTTAAGTGATGACACACCATTCTGCTTGGGATTACAGAAGTGTCCCTAAAAGCTCCTGCCAACTGAGACAGAGTTCAGAAGGTGCTTTCACCCAAAGCACTCAGGTGGCAGGATGTCCTCCTGCTACCATTTCATATACACGTCTGGACTTTAGTGCTATTCAAGCTTTTCTCTGTATTGAAGGCGAAGCAGCACCCCTCCCTCCCAAGATCCACTGAGTCTGCTATAACAAGGACACGTCTTTTACCAAAACCTTTCTCTTCCTACTCTAGGACACTGGGATGTGTGATCTTCACAAGAAATTTGAAGAACAAATAAAAGTCCTTCTGTTCAGCTAGTTGAAGGAGTTCTTAGAATTCTAGGAAGCCATCTGCTCCAGATGACCTAGGTAGCAGCCACCTTTTTTTGGCACTGGAGATTGAACTCAGGACCTTGTGCTTTCAAGGCAGGTGCTGAAGCCACAGAGCTATCTCCTCAGCTCAGTAGTCTTTTTATCTCTCCTTTTCAGCTAGGGAGATAGCTCAGTGGCTTAAGCACCTGCCTGGCAAGTACAAGGCCCTTGCTTTCTCTTGAAATGGAATATCTGTCAAAGGCCCAAGAGTATCTTTTTATAAACCATCTCTTTTAACAGTTAAAAATCACCAGCATTATCATTTCAGTTCTATTGCTGCTGAGAATAGTTCTTTAAAGGAAAATGAATGAAAGCTGAATCTTTGGGCAACCTTGATTCATTTTCCCTATCACTGATTATATTATATTCTACTGGTTAACTGGAGGTAGCTTAATGAATAGCAAAAACATGCCTGCTCTACCGTGGATAAGTAAAAGGCACCCTTCTGGCTGGTGTGCAAATTAAAACTTTTTTTTTTTTTTCCCGAGGGAAATTGGCAATATAAAAATTATGAATGTCCAAATCCTTAGATCCAACAACTTCCTTCCAAGATTCTGTCTTAAATTACTATTCACATGAGTAAGCAGAAGATGTGTGTCAAAGCCGTTCCACTGAAGCTCTGTCTATTCTAACAGGGAGGAAAAAAAAATTGTTCCTCATTAGGAAAAGACAAGTTTTTAAATTCATGATACCACCATGGCCTGAAAGAGCTCATAGCCCTGAAAAGGAATTAGCTATTCTATTTATACAATGACAAATATCCAAAGCAAGTTTTGAAATAACATGAATAATAGGATTACCTAACCAGAAAAAAGGAAAGAAAGAGAGAAGGAGAGAGAAGGAAAGAAAGAAAGAAAGAAAGAAAGAAAGAAAGAAAGAAAGAAAGAAAGAAAGAAAGAAAGAAAGAAAGGGAAAGAAAGACCAAACATAGTGACACATTCCTGTAATCCCAGGAAGCTGAAGCAGAAGAGTTTCAAACTCAAGGCCAGGTTGGGTAACTTCATGAAGTACCATCTCAAAATAGAAAAAATTAAAAGTGCTTGCAGTGTAGCTCATGGCAAAGGGCTTGCCTAGCGCATTCAACAGCTTGGGTCCCGTAATTGGTACCAGAACAGAGAAGCTTGGCATGGCCATGCACACCTGTCATCCTGGCACTCCGGGAGGCTGAGGCAGAAGGAACACAAAGTTGAACCTGGCATGGGCAATTCAGTGATTCAGTGAACACCAAAGTAAACAATAGGAAAGGGAGGCTGGGCTGTAGCCCAGTGAGAAGACCCTGGTATTAGGGGGGAAATCAGATTGAGGTCCATCTTTTGGGTCTTAAGCAGAGTCCAGGCTGTCCTTGGACATGTGCTCTGATTTTCAGGAGGCAGGAGCAAGGAGAGAGTTGTTGTTGTTGTTTTAATTAATGCAGTTTGGATCTGCAGTCATACTCCCATCTCAGCATCCCCAGTACTGGAATTATAGGCATGCACGATCCTACCGGGTTTTGGTGGTAGTAGGGCACACCTGGGGTTTTCCGGGGCTGGCACGCCATGTGGTACTGGCGATTGAACTTGGGTCTTGCACTTACCAGGCAAGCGCTTAGACCACCAAGTTATCACCCCAGCTGTAGGAGAGAGTTGTTTGAGGGGCTGGTCTTGAATTTTCTCTTATGAAACATTATTAAATTCCATTCTGAAATGCCCATCATAAGTGGCATCCCAAGAAGCCCAAGAAGCATGCCCATAATGCAGTAGAGCCAACTTGCATACAGCCCAACTGGCCAGCCAGCCCTGGGCCTTCTGGGAATGCCCCCCCCCCCGCCCTTGCTTGCCCATGAGGGCGTCACGTGACTACTGCAGCGACATCCAGCAGAGAAAGAAATATGTACCACCGATTAACAGCAGTCACTCTAGGGAAGGGTGGCATCAAGGTCGTCATGTTGTCATTTTGCCAAGTTCAAACCTTAAAAGGTGAGAAATATTTATTTCAGTACAATAGGAAAGAAGAAAAGATAAACCAGTGAATCACTGGAAGACTAAAGTGGCCGTCTTTCTTACCAAACCTCACAAAATCCCGATGACCTAGAAAATGTATCAGTGCCTTCCCAAGCAGGATCATAGGGAGGGAGATAAGAAATGAGTCTATTCTTCTTACAACCTGGAACCTGGCCTACACTACGCCCACTAGAAAATATTTCAAAATGTCGAGCCAGTGGAGAAGAGCTCAGGATACACACATTTTAATTGCTTTAAGCAACTGAGATTAGGAGACTGAACTGGGTCCAAATACCAACAGCCCTGGTGCAAGTACCTGGTCTGTGTATAATTACAGACCAAATGCCTCCCCACCTGCACCCTCTTCTACGTTGCTTTTCACACACACTCATCAAGTGCGTCCTAACTCTATGACCTTTGTCCTTTCACCTTGCTGAGGTAGCAAAATGGCAGAAGTTGAGCCAGACTGTCTGAAGTGTCTAATCTCATGATGCCCTTAAGCATAGGTTCTCAGACATCCAAGATCTCTAAACCATAGCTTGAGAACCCTCCAATAAACACTGCTGGCAGGGCCTGGCAGCTCAAAAGAGCTGCTACAAAGCACGTTGAACTTTGTCCTTGGACTATCAGTGCATCCTAAGGCCGGCAAGTTCCCCTGTTCTGGGGACCTCAGAGATTACCATAGGAATGAATACTGATCCTAAATTAATAAGATCTTCCTGAATCTCCACGTGGGGCCTGTACCACCGGAGTATATTGTAAAGATCAAGCTCAAAGCCTTTAGAACCAGACCTGGTTTCAAGCCCAGCTCTACCCCTATTTCCCTTGAAGAAGTTATTGGCTCTCACCCCCTTATAACATGGGCACAGTAAAAAGTGCCTACCTTAAATTAAGTACACAGGAGCCCCTCCACACAGGGCCAGGAGCAGGGGCGGTAGGTGAGGCACACACAGCGTTTTCCTAGCAAATGAAGAAAGACCAAAAGGAAAAGAAGAGAGGCTGGAAGTTGAGATCCAGCAAAGCAAGGGTGACTGCTGTGCGTATGCTCCCGGCATCCGTAGGCCCGTCTCCTGCCTGCATGGAGGCTGTGTGGGAGCCGTGGGACACTGCAGAGGAAAAGGAAGCCCTAGCTTCCCTGGGCACCCCCACTGTGCCCTGCTCTGTTGCACTGTTATGTTCCTGTCCTGTGGGCGTCCCTACTCTGCAGTCTACTTCCCAGATGCCATAGGTCAAGGTCGTTTGTTTCAAGGGGAAAAAATAGGACAAAAGACACATTTTATAATGTTTTATAATGAATCACTCGAAGAATTATATACAAGTACAGGAAACTTGTCCACACACTAAAGACTCCAGCTGAGAGCCTGGACC
Source organism: Myocastor coypus (assembly GCA_004027025.1). NCBI lineage: Eukaryota > Metazoa > Chordata > Mammalia > Rodentia > Myocastoridae > Myocastor > Myocastor coypus. Next base: position 34,698 of record PVJA010011957.1, read on the forward strand.
CTAATATGCAGCATGAGTCCAGATAAAAGCCTAGAGCTCATGACAATGCCTCCCACCAGTCCAGTGGGAAGCCTAGAGGGTACAGCCAAGGCCCACGTAGGCCCACTGCCCAGATGTACACTAGGAAGGCCCAAAGGTCAGGGGTGGAAGCTGGGAAGTCTATGCCAGGCCGATGAAGGACCTGTGCCAGTAAGCTGAGGGCTCTAAACGAGAGCTAGGAAGCAACGCTCCAGGTAAGCACCAGAGCTCCCCCAAAAGTACCACAGCTAACTGTTCCTGAGGAACAGTGAGGTCCCAAGCTCCTCCAACCATGAGGACAGCCAAGTTTCCATCAGGAAACCCAGTGGAACAAGACTGAGCATCTGCCCCCTCCAGAGCCAGGAAGCAGTGCTCAGGATGAGGACCAAAGCTCTTCCAAAGTTCACCAGGAAAGCCAGCATGACAAGGTCCTGCGGCAGAACAGCCCAAGAGAACTGACAGCTTCCAAAAGCTCCAGCAGCTTCTCCAAACGGCACCCCTAACAGCATTTTTGGCAGCTTCTCTTGCTACACCTTTTATGCTACTGACAACAACCCTGAGGTGGGCCTCCTGCACCCAGCGCCGTGCTAGTTTAATCTAGCTGGGTGTAATACGTTGATGACTGGTTAGAAATCCACTACACCTGAACTGGTGTATTACAACAATGAATCATAAGTCAAAACAGCTCTTGTTACATCCCAGTCTACATAAAATGATTTCAAGCCCTCCCACGTCCCAAACCCAACTCAGCTTGTAAAAAAGAGTCACTCTAGAACAAATCAAGGGCCTGGGAGATAGCTCAGCAGTCTAAGCACCTGCCTGGCAAGCGCAAGGACTCAGGGTTGATCCCAGAGCCGTGCCAACCACTGAAACCAGGCGTGGTAGCACATGCCTGTAATCCTAGTGCTGGAGAGGCTGAGACAGGACCACCACAAGTCGGAGCTTTGTAGTGAGACCCTGTACCACATAAAATAGAGTGAATCAGGCAAGACTTTCTTTGTCAAATGTTTCATAACCTGACTCAGGGTCCTGGGCTAGGAAAGCGAGCACAAAGCCCGGTGGAGTGCAAAGCCTTGTCACCCGCTTGCCCACTGGATGCCCTGGCAGTCCCCACACCCTTTGGGTCTGACTGTCAGAGCTGCGGGGGTCTCACCATTCACCCTCACAGGGCCAGGCGGCATCTAACTTAGGCTGCACAGAAACGTGTGTGCTGGGACCCAGCCAGTTGGGAACCAGACAAGATCCTTTTGCTTTGAATGTGTTTTAATTTTCCTAAGCAGCTCAGATCTAACATGAAAAGTGCAATAAACTGGGAGTATCAGTATTCACTGAAACTATCGCTTCCCAGAGGGAAACAGATCCAAACAGCCAGTTGTAGAGGCTGTCCTTCCTCAAAAATGCAGCTGTCACCAAAAACGTTGGAAATCTCCCTCTCTCTCTCTCTCTCTCTCTCTCTCTCTCTCTCTCTCTCTCTCTCTCTCTCTCTCTCTTTCCCCTCCTCTCTCCTTCCCTTTCTCCCTCCCTTTCTCCTCCCCCTCTTTCCTTTCCTTCCTATTTCTTCTAGCTTTCCCTCTCTTGCAATTTAGCTTTAATTGCCCTGTCAGCTCTAAGGCTGCTAATTGACGCCTTTTATTCTGGAGTAAAACTCCTCAGGAAGAAAAGCGCTCTCCGGGCCCCCAGAGCTGCGGATTCGGCCGATTTAGCACGGTTGTCTCCAGGCGAATTGAAGCTGGGTGCTGCTAGCTCTGGGGGCAGGCGTGGGGGAGTCGTGGAGGCGGGAGGGGGGGCTGGGCAGGGGTTGGAGCGTCTATTTTTAGTGAGGGTTTTATAGAGTGGATCCCTGTGGCTTGGCTCCACACTGAAATATTGTCCTCGTCTCAATGACATAAACACAGGGCAACTTGGAGATCTTGGCGCCAGCCCTGGCCGGAGCCTGTGAATGAGCAGAACGGTGGGATGGGAGCAAGAATCCTACTGTAATTACAAATAAATCCCTGCCGCCCATCCCCACCCCACCTAGGCTCCCCTGGCTTACTTCACACTGCAAAAGGCCACTGCTTTTGGTAAATACGATGAACTGGAGTTACTGAAAGATCTACCCAGAAGCAGTTAGTGGAATAATGACCTGAGTAGGTTTAGGTTAAGAAAGAAGAAGCAATCGAAAATTAATTACACAGCCAACGTCATCAGCAAAAATCCAGCTTAGGGGGCAAAGCGTGGAATCTTTCTTCGGCTCCTGCTGTAAAAATCCAGTGTGTTGCTTCTCTGTCAAAGCATGGAGCCTTTGGTCTGGCTCTGGTCGGGAAGAAATTGGAACTGATAAATTGGAACCAATTAGCAAAAGGTCTCAATATGATTCTCTGGAATGTCACAGGCCAGGTTGGATGAAGCTGTCGCCCTGGGCTGTCTCAGACATGGAGCCACACTTTCCAAAGCATATTTAAATATAGCCTTGCTTCCCTCGAAATGTAATCCCAACCTTCATTTTTATCCTTGGAAGCTTGGTATTGGGGGGAGGGGCACCAGTGGGGGGCGGAGTGCAGGGGGAGGTGGGATTTTCATAATCCCCCCATCCCCCATTCCCACAAACCTGTAAATAAATCACAGATTACACCAAATTCCATTCAAAGTTGTCAGTCCCGGAATGGAACTTTTATCCCATTATGAATGTCATGGGTGAGACCGTTCAGACTTTGAATGTGGCTAACACCTCCATTGAAAAGCCCTAATTGCAGTTGTAGGTACTGACTGTTTGCGGATACCACACTGTACACACCGTCACATTCCTGAGAAGAAAAGGCATCCTATGAGAGCCCGCCCGGGGCCTCCCCTCAATCAGGAGTACTGTCAAGACTTCACTTAAATTTTAAACCAAGGTTGCCCTATCGAAGGGCCAGGTGCTAATTTGGGATTCTGAGGTTCGACAGATTTGCCCTGGCTCACAGGGCCGTTACTATGCCCCGAGGGCTGGCTGGAGTCAGGCTTTGGCCTCAGAGACTACCAGAAAGGGACCCTTGAAGAACCACTTTTATTTTCAGATGAACTTCCTCTGAGCCTGAGGATGCCCGCTGCTTGGCCCAACCGAACCGCAGTAGGGAGGGATGGAGCAAAGGGCTTTCACCCATTGCAAGCCTGCCTGAGACAGCAGAGCGACTTGCCTGCTCAGGGTCCCAAGGCAAGGGGCTTCTCACCTCACTCCAGGTCTATTTGCCCTGGTGGGGACCCAGCCCAGAAATGATAGTTAAGAGGGGGAACTGTTTATATAGCTATTTGCATCTCCCTCGATGGTCATCAAAGATGATAGATAGATGGATGGATAGATAGATAGATAGATAGATAGATAGATAGATAGATAGATAGATAGAGACAGGGTTCCTTCACTGTATAGGGTCTGAGCCACCAAGCACATTCTCACTGTACCACGACCACACAATCCATCCCTCTGCAGGCCCATGTCATCAACCCAAACTGAAACTGTACCCACTAAACTGTAACTGTGCCTGATTCCTGCCACCCTCCAGCCCCTGGCACCCACCATTCCGTCTGGCTCTGAGTTGGATTACTCCAACCCCTACCCAGAGGTGGAATCCTACACGATCGGTCTCCTGGGAGTCAACTCCTTAGCCTAGAATTCTCCTGAGTTATTCATGGTGTTGCACATGTTGGTAGTTCTTGCTCTTTAAAGATAGCTACTATTCCCACTGCATCTTTACAGTGTTTTGCATAGCTGTTTATCATTCAGTGAACAAAGGGACAATTTGCACCCTTTGGCTGGGGCAGAAAATTATGTGACAAAGTGGCGTAAATACCTTTCACTCTCTGGTTTTACTTCCTTTATTCCCTCAAGTAGAATAACTAGCTCAGGTGATACTTCCATTTAAAAAAAAAAAAAAAAAAAATTATTTTGGACAAGTCTCTGTATGCAGTTCAGACTTGTGGTGACCTTCCTGTCTCGGCCTCCCCCATGCTGAGATTACAGGCATGCATCACCACATCTGTTCTCCTTAGCCAGCACACTGCTTCCAGGGTTGCGGGGCTGGCACAGCATGCAATACTGGGGATTGAACCCGGGTCCTTGCACTTGCCAGGCAGGCACTTAGACCATCGAGCTATCTCCCCACCCTGACACTTGCACTTTTAATTATTTGCGGAACCTTGACGTGGATTTCCATCCTGTCTAGCTGATTTTGCAGCCCCACAGCAACAAGTGCTCCAGTTTCCCCACATCCTTGAGTTCAGCTCTTCTTATTTCCCCTTTGCCTTTTAATATAACAACCATTCGATGGCCCTGAGTGGCATATCATTGTGGTTTTGAACACCAAAGCTCTGGGTTTATTTTGTTTGCTTCATCTTTCTCTTCTCTTTACAAGAAATCATGTACGCTAGTTCCCACCGAGAACTTCACGCTCTCCCTCTCCCCCAAGAAGCCACCAGTGTCTCTCCCTCTCCCCCCAGAAGCCACCCAGTGGTGGGGAGGCGTTACCAAGTTTCCCTGCAAGCACGGATAATTTAAATGTAAGGATCAGGTTGGATATCATTTTTTGTGTCCTTTCCTGCCCCCACCTCTACTTTCCACAGTTGCTAATTACGTGAGGAACACAAAAAGCAGTATCCAGATGAAACAAAGAGACCACATGACCACAAGTGGTGGTACGTAGGGGCAAGACCAGCCTGGGCTGCATAGTAAGTTCAGGGTCAACATGAACTACGTAGAAGAGCCTAGGGGGCTGGGAGAGAGACAGAGACAGACAGACAGACAGACAGACAGACAGACAGAGACAGGAGAGAGGCAGAGAGACAGAGAGAGAAACAGAGACAGAGACAGAGGGAAGAGACAGAGAGGGACAGAAACAGCGAGAGGAGAAGGTAGAGAGAGACAATGTCAGAGACACAGAGAGGAAAAGAGGGAGAAAGAGGCAGAGGCAAAGGTAGACACACCAAAAAAAAAAGAAAAGAGGAAGAAATAGAGAAAAAGGGAGAGAGAAAAATATAGAGACATAGAGAGAGAGACAGAGAGACAGAGACCGAGACAGAGAATAGAGACTAGACCAGAAAGAAGCTCAGGAGTCAGAAAGGTAGGTCTCAGCTGTGCACCTCCTATTTGGGTCACCTTGGTCAGGTCACCTGACTTCTCTGCGTTTTACTGTCCTGGCTTCTGGCCTGAGCTGTTTGGTGGACTACATAAGACAACAAAGGTAACACATTTCGCCCAGCATGGAGTAAGGACACAGTAGCTGAAAGCAGGAGAAGGGAAAGAACAGAGAGGTCGACATCTATTTGCACGCAGAGTGTTGCTCTCCTCAGCCATCACGCACGCAGGCACCCGGAGACATCTTTGCCCACACCTTTAGGTTACGCCAGCACAGGGCAAAACATATAGGAAGTGTAAGGGTGGTGGCGCCCTTTTTTGACCCTTTCTCAAAAATGCACGTGTAAGTTATAGACAGTGAGTGAACCCGCTGCACGCCTTCCTCTTGCCCAGGGGACGACAGAACAGAAAGGAAAATAAAGAAGGCGAGAACTGCGCTGCTTTGCCCAGTCACCCTACTTGGAGATGTACCATTCCGTTTAGGCCCTGAGCCTGGCCACAGAGGCTGTAATCCAATTCCTTAATAAATTTCTTCTTCAAAGCAATGCCCTTCGTGCCAGGTGGACAGAACCCGAGCAGCAAGCTGCTGCCCTGAGATGCTCTTGCATTGGGCTGTGTCATTCAGGCTGGGAAAAATGTACCTAAGTGGGCACCTTTGACCTAGTTATCTGTACAATTATGATAGAGGAATGTAAAGTTAGAGCACCTAAATGGTGTTTAAAGTTACCAACACAGTCGGTGTTGACAGCGGAGCTTGCCATGGATCCAGCCACCCCCAGAGAGGGCTGGCTGTGCCAGATGGTACACAAGGCTCTTTGGCTCCCTGAAGAAGAACTGGACACCGGAGAGAGCTGTCTTCAGAGATTAGTGTCCTCGGTCTTTTTGGAAGTGGCTTCCAAAGCTGCCTTTCCGATAGCAGAGGCCGATAGAGCAGCAAAGTAGAAAAGAAGAAAAACCATTTCCAGAAAGGACAGTGTCCTGCAGTCTCCAGGAGGGGTGAGAGGGACCGGCACTGTCTTCCTTTCCAAAGCCATGGGTTGAATTTAAGCTGACATGTCATGGTAGGTACTGCCTTCCCAGCATGGGCTGCGGTCATTTAGCTACTATTCCTCCCTTCATGCCAAGCTGCAGCTTCCCATGAGAAAGCAAACCAACACTTGCCCCTCCCCTGCCCTGGCTTGCTTCTGATACCCAAATCAGCTACCTTTGAGACACAGAACTGCTCGTTTGTGAGGACTGATCAGGATTGCCAAGGCGGGTGGCACAACAACCAGGCCACCAAGCATGAGCAAGTCACTGATGTCTATTGGTTAAGTTGTCAAGCATGCATTTGGGCCACACTGGCCTTTCTAATTCCCAGGCATCTTACAAGGAATCTGATCAACAGTAACAAAAAAGATCAGATGTGTAAACTACTACCGCTTGGACTTGCTGAATTAACTAAGAAATGAATGTGGTTTTCACCGCTCTCTGTTCTCTCCACCTACTACCAGGTTCTATTGCGGTGACTAAAAATAATCAAAGGAGTTCAGGGGATGTGTTCATTCATGAGATACCTACGCTACGCCAAACCCAATGGCAAGCCCCGGAAATATGGAAAGAAGCTCCCAGAAGGAGTTTCTTCCTCAGAAGTCAAGGCAGAAGCAACCTACAGTGCAAGCTGGTAATGGATGAGCAATCCTGAAGAAGCCGGAACCTGTAGGAACTGAGTGAGGAGGACAATTAATTTTGCCCAGGGTGGATCAAGAATGGAGGAGGTCATGTTTAAGCAAGAGGTAATGTTTAAGCAGAATCTAAAGATTGCAAATGATTTTGCAAAGGGAAGAGAGTGTGTAGACAGAACCTATAAAACGGTGAGGAAGAGCAGGCTACGGGTGCAGACCTCCCAGGCAGGCTAGATGAGTTCAACAGGAGGCAAATAGAACAGAGTGGAAAGAAGTGGTGGGAAAGGTAGACTAAGGTCCGAAAAGCCATCCAATGGCACAAGTCCACCTTGACAGCACCCACGGGAATCCGTAGAGGCCTGTGAACAATCCTAAGTCATTCCTTGTCCCTAAGCCAATTTGTTTGAGTATGTTTGTCCTTCAAAAATACTAAAATTTGAAGAAAAATGAGAAAGCACTTCGCTGCCTGCAGCGGGCGGGAACAATCTGCAAGCATCGCTTCTCTTATGATTCTAGGGCAATCTTTCTGAGCGATAAGGACCTTGCCAAGGGTCCCACACCTCTGGGATGAAGAATAGTGGGACCAGGGTCAAGTTAAGAGACATGACCAAATCTTCACCCCATAACCAATCACCATGACCCTGAAGCCCCCACCCCCACTAAAAAAAAAAAAAGACAAGTCCTCTAAGACTTGCTTTGCTGTCAAAATATTTAGAGGAAGCATATTTAAATTGTAGATGGAACAATAGGGCTCACTCAGAAGTAAACAATGAAGAAGGCTAAACCATAAACATTTAGTCTAAAATGTAGCTGCCTCTTCTTCTGGGCTGGAGGTATAAGAAAAGCAGAGTTCTATAAAATGTGATCTGCCAGGATTTTCTTACCCCGGTGGCATGATAATTATGATGCCTCTTACTACATTTTAAAGGCTCATCCCAAGTGACTCAATCTCGGAGGAGGTGGAGGAGGCTGCTTTGCATTTTTCTTGATGTGCTGGGCTGAACGGATGCAGTAATTCACTTCTGAAACAATGCAGAAACCTAGGGGAGACGCGAGGCCCAGCCCAGCCTCATTAGGGACCCGCCCCTCCGGGCTACCTCCAGGCACTTCAAGGGCCTTCTTCCCCCCCCCGTTTTAGGGATTATCTTTGCGAGTTTAATCAAGCTTTACATTAACTAGTTAACACGGTTAAGCCTTTGTGTAAGAAAAGAGACATTTGTCTGAAATTGTAGTGTACTGGATTCATTTCCTAGGCTAAGGACAAAGAGAGCTGACTGCTGATCTCTCTGCTGACCTTATCCTTTCTTTCTAAAAGGAATGAGGAGGAAAAAAATTTCAATTTGTATGTATACATTTATAAAATTATTTGTAAATATGTGTAAAAATCTGTTTTCCAAAAACGCTATCAATCATGAGTCAGACTTCTGTAGGACCCCATGTCAAAAGCCTGTCCATGCCAATTAACTATGCGGGAGAAAGATGGGTCACTGCTCGATTTGCAATTATTTGTGTTTTAGTTAAATTTGTTCTTAATTCATGACACCCTTTTGGGAATGTCTTATAGAACTGGGAGGAAGTCTAGTGGGCTAGGGAAAGGTAGGAAGTCCTTCTGGAAACTCAAAGGACTTGTTTATACAACTTCTTTTCTTCTCTTTCATTTGCTGAAGGCCTGCTTTGGGAATTACAATAAAGAAATGGGAAAAAACATTAACCACCCCCCCCATCATTATTGAGGGTATTTTTGAATAAAGCTGGGTAAAGACACAAAGGTGAAACCTTAGATACAAGAAAACTAAAAACAGTTGGGGTTCCAGAGACATTGTTTGTCTTAGAGGTGAAGGGGAGTACCTCGATCAAAAGCCCAACTTTACTGTAGTCATGCTTTACTACACTCATACTTTACTACACCCATGCTTTACTGCAGTCATGCTGCATTATGGGAGGTGGGGACCCCCTAGGGAGGCAAATTGAGCCCTCTGTCCCACTTGCTCAGGTCACGTAAAGGCACTGCCCACCAGAAACTTCCCTGGCCTACAGCCTGCAGGTGCCCACACCTCTGAAGCTGAGTATGGCTTGGAGAAGAACACTGCTGAATTAGGAAGCCCTTATGGGTGACAGCTCTGGGCTAAATGGCCTCCTCAGCTCTGCACAGATCATTCTGGAGCCCCTACATACGACCTTAGGAAGCCCCCTTGCTTCTCAGGGGTTGGACTATGGGGAGATGGTAGCCCTTACCTCCAAGAAGCTCCTGTGAGATTTCCATACACTCCTGTTGCTAAGGCAGGTGATAAATTCACAGGCCATGTTCAACTTGTTTTCTGGTTTCCGTGGCAAGAAAGACGAAGTGTTGAGTTCTTTTCCTTCTTGTTTAGGGATCTTGTCCTACAGGTGCTACCCTCAGGTATAATCTTCCACTAGAGCCCAGCCACTACCCTAAACTCATTCCAGGCTGCAGTTTTGATCAAACATGACATTGGTTTGGGCGTATTTATTTTAGTGATTACTTTTTATTCTCCGGTTAATAGGGAGTCTGGACGTGGGTATCTTTTTATTTTGAACGCAGCCTTGTTGCTCTGTAGATGACTAAGACCAGAGATTCAAGTGTCATGACGCAGTGTCTGTCACGGACTCATACGCAAGCACAAACACACACCCCCGCAAATGACAGCTCCACGTGTGAGCTTCTCCCTCAGTCACCAGGATCCTGAGCCCTAAACTATTTAGCCAAACTGAAAATCAAGCCCCTGTGACTTCAAACTTCCAGCACGGGGACTTGAGGCTGTGTTTCCAGCCTTGCCACCCCTGCTAGTCCCTTTGGGATAGATTCACTGATCAGAATCATAGTTTACCTTTTCTCCTTCAGTGCAAAAGTATCAATTGTTTGCTCTCTTTCCCTTTTTAAAAGCTGATTTGCAGAACAAGTGCAGAGTGAGGTTCTTTAACCTCAAACATGTGCTAACCCCATTCTTTAGGGACTATGAACAACACATAGGCAATTTTGTAAGACTTTACAAAATCTTTTCTTGCATGGAAAACATAAAACACAGCAGTCCCTCCCTACTTCACGGTTCAACTTTTGCAGACTGTTCACGTGCTTTCAAAAAATATTAATATAAATTATCACAGGTTTTTCACTATATCACAGGATTTTGAGTACTGTACAGTATACATGTGTTGTTGAAATTACATAAGTTTACGAGTTTAGAAAATGGTTAAGAGCATTAGAAGTGTTTTTAAAAGTGTGGGAAAGGTTTATAAGAGTGTGGGAAGGGTTTATAAAGCTTTAAACTATATACAAATACTAAAATGAATATAATGATACTACTTTGCTGATTTTCACTTATCGCAGGGGTGTCTGGAACGTAACATCCGTGAGAGGTGAGGAGCCACTGCAATCCCTACACAGGGACTGCAAGCTCTAGGATGACGGGCCGAGATGTCCATCTTAATGCAATTTAACTCATTATCAAGTTCTGCTGGGGTTTTATGGGATGGATGGGGGTAGCAGTGTTGGGAACTGAACCCAGGGCCTTTGCACTGAGGTACCACCTCCTTTTATATTTATTTTGCAATAGGGTCGTATTAAGTCTCTAAATTGCCTGGGCTTGACTTGAATTTAAGACCTTCCTCCCGTTCCAGTCCCTCAGAATGCTGGGGCTATAGACATACACTATGACAACTGGCTTGGCTTTATTTTGTCAGAAAGGGCTATCCAGAAAAGATCGAGAACTTAGAGTCACCCTATACATGGAGCTTCCAAGGGGTTTTTCATGTATTTATCAACCCAGATCTAAACTCAGACTTGCTGTGGTTTCAGCTCTTCTGGTGGCCCCTCCAGGACCCCTGGTCTCCCAGAGACACAAGCCCACCTCAGCGGCACCAATTTACCTCCAGGACTAGGATGATGCTGCACCCACTCCCCACCTGCCACGATGTCATGCCGACAGGTCACTGCCACCCCTACGGTCTGTGACCTCCTCTAGGTCTCTTGGGCCTTTCCCCTTGGACATAACAATTGGGGGGAGCTCTTCTGGGTCTCCCAGGGCCACACCTCTATGCTTCATTATGGTGCCTGGCATTCGAATGATAATCTTCCTTTTCTCCTTGGCACTGGAGGTCTCTGAGGGCCTCAAGAGAAGGGACTCATTCTTATTCCTCGTCAAACAATGTGTCTAATCAGTTCTAGACCTGGGGACTGGGTGGTTGAAGAAGAGACTGACAGGTGACAGTAGGTGGCCATGGAGTCTACTGCCAAGGCCACACTATAACTGGGACATGAGAATACGGAGGGACAGGCTACAGAAAAATGAAAGAGTTGGAAACATTGAGGTAGGTGGCTTCTGTGGCTGGCACCTGCGAGTCATCCTGTGCCCCTGACAAGGACACTGTCGCCCATGGAGTTCCTACGGCTTCCTTACCTTGACCTTCTTATGTCAGTTAATAGTCCTAAGAGGAAGGCAGCAGGAGGGCCTAGGACTCCAGCCCAGGGTGAGACAGACACTGGAGAGTCTGCGGGCAAGAAGAGAACAGAGGCCTAAGGAAAGCACTTCCAGGCACTTTCCTGGCCTGGATGGGAGAAATCCAGTGCAAGCCTCGTGTGTGTGTGTGCACACACACACACACACACAGGCATGCATGTGCACATGTGTGTGTTGAGGGAAGGCGCATCAGGAGTGTTATGGCAGGGGCCCACATGTGTGCATACCCGTGTGCACCCTCATGAGCTTCTATTTGCTCGTTACAAATGCATTGGAGCCCTGGGTTGTATCTGGGCAAGCACACACTGGGGGAATTCATGTGGGAGGATGCAGGGGGCCTGAGAAGCAGGTCCTGGAGCACTTGGAGTTTACCTTCCTGTTAGTTTAGGAAGATAACTGTCTTCCTAAAGCACAACCGCTCCAGCATTTTGTGGAATCCCCTCCAGCACTGGCAACACAGTATCTGTAGCCGTGTTCCACGCATTTTCCTTCTTAAATACTTGGTCACACATGGTAAAAGTCAGTAGCTCAGAACCAAGTAGTTCTTATTTCTAAAATGTAGTGTGTGTGTCTGTGTGTGTGTGTGTGTGTGTGTGTGTGTGTGTGTGTGGCAGTGGCTGGAGAGAGAGGGACTACAGAAGCATTTCCTTTTTACAGGAATCCCTTCAGTTCCCCCTAGACCCAGATATCAGCCAGAGGAAAGAAAGGCCCAGCCCCCCACCCACCCCCCCACCCAGCAGAGCCCAGGGCAGAGCCAGCGGCAGCAAGGAAAGGGGAGAAGGTACGCCTGCTGGCGTCGCCCCCAGCCACCCCTAGGCCCCCCACATCAGGGCAGGCTAAACATGCTGAGGCTTCTGTCTCCAGGGCTGGAGAGAGGCGCCCTCGTTAAAACTCAGATAAACAGTTTATCAGGAGATGAATGAGCCACCCGGCTCCAGAGACGTCTCCCCTTCCCCAGTGCGGAGCCAGATGGGGAGGGGGTGATGAGGAAAGCAGGGGCTGCTGGGGCTGCAGAAGGCCCGCCAGCAAGCTCCTTTCTGTCTTCAGGTTAAGCTTTTTCTCTCTGCTCTGAGAGACGCACTTCACAGGGACTCACCCGCTTGCCCTCCCAGGCCACGCCGGCACTCTTTCCTTCCTCGATTCCCTCTGTCTACTTCCCCTACCCGTGCTCCTCACCAGCAAAGCCGCTTGCACCTTATTCTTCTCAGCAGCACTGCATCGCCAACTGGACACGGATCATCACGCAGTGAGAGGCTAAGCTGGGCAGGCCCCCCGCTCTGAGGCCTGACCTGGCCAGGGGACCCTTCAGTCCATTAGGGCCACCTCCACCCTCAACTTCTTCTGGCAGTCAGCGGAGGAAGGGACAAGTCTTATGGCCAGCTCTTCCTCCTTTTGCTCATTTGGTTCTAGCCCAGGACAGTAGCACTGCTCTGAGTCTCACTAAGAGAAACTCTAGCAGATGCTACTACACTTAGGGGACCCAAGAGGCACAGAAGGAACCAGCCGGGATGGTTTTCGTATCCCAGGGACGGTGCTGGGTGTGGACGTGGCAACTCTCTTTCTTCTCCTCCCCGTATGATCCCTCATGGTCCCTGATCTCTTGAGGTCGGGGCCGAGTGACAAACCTGAGGCTACAATGAGCAAGGCGTAGATTGCAAGGTTTCTGACAGTAAGCCCCACGCCCACCCTTTGCGCACCACCGCAGGCCTCCACTTTCAGAGCCCAAGAATCAGAAAGCCACTGAATTATTGTGGGAATCACAATGTACTTGAGCAAGAAGCATAAGAGACACTCAGGCTCCTCTGGCCTTGACCTGGAGTTGCCCCAGCATTGAAGGATTGCTCCAATTTTCCTTACCCAGAGGGGTTTTTAGAGGCAGCTAAGATGGACCTACACTGGCATTATTCCGCTAGGCTTCCAGGGGCGACTCCCGCAGCCCCCAGTCCCTAAAAACCCTTGCTCACTGAAGCCCACACTCAGAGGGCCAGATCAAAGGCTCAGCCCGCAGCCTCCCTCTGTCCCTGGCCCATCCCCTGGCCCGCAGCTGCCTTTGGAAGCAACGCAACCCTCTCTCCTCGCACTGCTTATCAAGCTGTTTCTTCAACACAGCCACAGAGGGTTGGGGGGATCGCGGTGCCTAGCACGAGCAAGGTCCAGGGATTGAGCCCAGCACAATAATAATAATAATAATAATAATAATAATAATAATAGCAACAACATAGTACAGAATGCCTGAAATTGGCTGGTTAACAAGTCCCCCAAGAAACTCCACTGTAGTCTATCAAGCCACAGCCCAGAAATAACAGCTTGGCCACACCCACAGGACGGGCAGGATGCAGAGCCCTGAGTGTTGGGGTGGACGTCGGCAGCATTCCCGCCATCCTGTGCTGACACGGTTGGCACCTTGAGGGCGGCAGCCTTCTCCCAATGGCTAACGTGTGTGGAAAGGCTCTGGGCACGCCCGGCCCCAGGCTCACGATCCGGCGACCGCGCTTTGTCACCTTTCTTCGGCACAATTCTGACAGGTGAGAAACAGAAGCTCGTGGTGGTTGAGGGGACCCTTCAGTCCATTAGGGTCACCTCTGCCCTCAACTTCTTCTGTCAGTCAGCAGAGGAAGGGACAAGTCTCATGGCCAGCTCTTCCTCCTTTTGCTAATTTGGTTCTAGCCCAGGACAGTAACGCTACTGAGTCTCACTAAGAGAAACTCTAGCAGATGCTACACTTAGGGGACCCAAGAGGCAGAGGTGGTTCAGCTGGTGAGCAGCAGGGCCACGATTCCAAGCTGGCCCCTCCACTGACACAAAAGTCACCCTCCTCCTCCTGAGCCTCTCCATGTGCCACATTTCTGTTTCCATTGGGCAAGGCCCCAGATCTTCTGGCCACCCCTGGTCCCATGTGGTTCCCTTTCCCTAGACTCCTGTGTTTCAAACTTCTGTCTTCCCTTCTCAGATAAACGCACCCTTTGTCTTCACTGCTCTCAGCCGAACCTCAGCTTTGTAAGTAGGTGAGGGTCCTATTCACACTCTTGATCCCAGTATCCCTAGATTTGCCAAGCACCTAAGTGCAGGGGCTGCAGCAGTGTGACGAATTGCTGGGGATTAGGGGCTCCCCAGGTGTGATATTCCAGGACCTCAGGGAAGAGGAGTAGGTGTGCTTCGGCTTGTGTTATAATTGCTTCCACTTCTTAGGGTTCACTCACCATAGTGCATGATGGAATACCAGACGACATTCGAAGAAGAGCCCACGCTTGTTATGTTTTCAAAAGAGCATGGGTTTTAAAAAGCATCTAACATTAATCTACAATTTCATGGGAATTTTTGAGCTTCACCATCCCCTTTTAATTTCTTTATTTTTTGAATTCTTAAAGAAAAAAATATTTTATTTATTTTTTTACGGTACAGGTCTTGCTACGCAGCTGGGACTCAGTGGCTGTCGCGGAATGTGGTGCCAGGGATCAAACCTGGGTCCTTATACTTGCTAGGCAGGCACTGAAACCGCTGAACTGTCTCCCCAGTACCCCCCTCTTAATTTCTTTCTATTCTTTTCACTCTCCTCCTCTCCCTCCCTCTCTCCTCTCCCTACCTCTCATCTTCACCCAGTACACTGCCCACAAACAGGGGCCCCAAATCCATCCTTAAACATGGTTTGGTCTTCATTCCTTTTTTATTTACTGTTCAATCAAATCTTTTTATCTAAATAAAGAATCCAAGGATCTTGGTTAGTTTTTAAGCAAAAGCAAGTGTTTCATAGAGGCTGGACAGAGCCAAAAAACAACCCGGCCAAGTGTCCCTAACTAGAACCTACCATCTCAGGAGGGCTGAGCTAGAATTTAGCCTTTGAACTCTTTCTTGAAAAATTACTTTCTTTGTGAATTCACAGCAGGGACAAAATTGCTCTGGAACATTTAATCTTCATAGCACAACAAATTGGTGTGCAACCCCTCCCCCATAGAGCACATCAAAAAGAAATATATTTGAGGAGCTTACTGGGGATGGGACGCTGATCATGTCATCTGGGAATCAACCCAATTCAACCAATGGGTTATTCTTCTCTCGAGTACTGAACAAGCCAAGGGACTCCTTTAGGGCAGTCCCTTGAGGGTCTAATCCCATTTATTGTCTAAATTTCGAAGCAGAGAGCTGGGCAAGTGGTGACCCACACTTGTAGTCCCAGTGCTCAGAGGAGGAGGCTGAGGCAGGAGGAATGCTGTTTAGTTTGAGGCCAGTTTGAGCTACGGAATGAGTTCAAAGCCAGCCTGAGCCACAGAGAGAGAAAGAGAGAAAGACACAGAGAGAGACAGAGAAAGAGAGAGAGAGAACTGTTTCAACTGAAACTGACACTCTCTCCTGATAGGACTGCTGCTGTTTTATAGAAAGACTCTACCACACAACGAAGTGTTTCTGCCTTAGACTGATGCTCAGATCTTTGGGCGTGGAAACCAGGCTGGAAGAGAAAAAGAGGTCTTTGGGGAAAGGAAGTGGGATCAGTGAGGTTGTCACACTCAGCCTCCCAAGGGGCCTTTGCTGGAGCCCCGATCAAGGCCTGAGTCCACCAGGCCAAGTCTCCAGCTCTGTCCAGATTCCAGTCATGCCCATCACAAAAGAAATTGAGTGGGTTCTGAAGCTTCGGCTCAGCACTCCATCCACAGGACAATGACCTGGAGGTGTCACTGCAGTCCCCATCTGTCATCATAGGAAAGCTGCTCTGAAAGACAAACATCTCTCAGCTCTACTCACAGTGGAAGAAGGGTAGGCTCAAAAAAGAAGCGGAATGGTGACTAACTCAGAAGCGTTTGCAGCGCCACAAAAGTGACTTGCCCAAGGTCAGCACAGTTATTAAATCAGGGTGGGCCACGGCCAGGACTCGGATCTCCAACGTACAGTCCACCTTTCAGTTCTTGGTTCCCCCTCCGCCCGCCAAAAGAGGTTTTACCAGAAGCATAGGCTGCAGCTCCTTTTCTTGTGAAATGCACGAGGCTTAGGGAGGAATCCCAGGAAGTTTGTTTACATTCAAGACCAGGAGAGCTTCGAGAAAACATCCAAAACCAGGCATACCCACCAGCACACGCAGATACACATATGACGGGAACACAAGGGCGAAAACGAAGAGGGGATGAGAGGGTGGTAGACAAGCCCACCTCTCCGGGTCGCCCCCCGCAGGTCCACGCCGGGCGCAGGGCTCCCAGGTCGCCAGCAGAGGGCGCGCCGCCCCCAGGGAGCCGAGCGACAGTCGCGCGAAACCCAGCTGGCCAGGACAGCCGCGGGCGAACCGGACGCGCCCCTGCGACTGGGCCACTCAGGGTGCAGGTCCCCGCCAAGGAGGAGGAAGAGGGTGAAGAGCGGAACCCCCTCGTGGATCCGGAGGGCAGACAGACAGGAGTGCTTCCTAGGAATTACATCACGCTGCGCAATGCTGCGGCTCTTGGACGCTCCTGGCGCATAGTGGGGGGTGGGGACGTGTGTGTGTGTGTGTGTGTGTGTGTGTGTGTGTGTGTGTGTGTGTCTTTAGGGAAGAGGGGACCTAGACTGAGCACGGGAGAAAGGAAGGCAAAACGCACCCGTGGGAAACGCTCCACGCACAGGGAGAAATTTCTCGCTCCCAACTGCACTGAGGAGCGAGTCCCAGGCACCTCCCGCCGCGCCATTCCGTGCAAAGCACCCAGTGAGAGAGATTCTGCCCGCAGCCCCACCTCAGCCGCCCCGACCCCGGCCTTGCACCCTCCAGCCCGGCTCCAGTCCCGCCGAGAGCTTTCCCTGGGACGGGCCCTGGCGGGGCGCCTAGAGCCCCAGTCGCATTGCTCCAGGAGAAAGGAGGGGGGCGGCGCATTTTGCAGGAGGAGGAGAAGGGGGGTGGGTGGTGGGGGAGAGAGAAAATTGCGCGGAGACCTGCCAAGCGCCACCGCTGCCGCCGTCGCCGCCGCCGCCGCCTGGGAGCCCCGGCGGGCAGCCGGGCTGTCGGCTTCCCGAGGCATCTGGGTCCGGCGGGCGCAGCTCTGGGCGCTGCCGAGGCCGCCGCCGCCGCCGCGAGTGCAGGCGGCTTCCCCCGAGCCTGTGCCGCCCCGGCTGCTCGGGGGTGGAGAAGTGGGGGGTGGGGTTGTTGTTTGGGGGGAAGGAGGGGGAGGGGGCAACGCCGAGAGAGTCAGTGGTTTCCATGGTGATGGAGCTGAAAGTGCAGGAAATTTAAAGGCTTGGACCCTGCGAGACAGACAAACCGGTGCCAACGTGCGCGGACGCCGCCGCCGCCGCCGCTGCTGGAGTCCGCCGGGCAGCGCCGGCCGAGGAGCCCGGAGAGGCGCGGGCAGAGGCAGACTGGGAGCAGCTCGGGCCGCGCCGCGCGGAGAGGCAGGACTAGGCGCCGCGCGCTGAGCAGGAGACGGAGGAAGAGGCGGAGGGCGCAGAGCGGCTCGACCCCGCGCCCCGCGCCGCCGCCGGTCGGGAAGGCAGCGAGCAACCGGCGCCCTCCGCGCCCCGCGGTCGCCCTGGAGGGCTTTCGGATGCGGCGCCGCGGCCGCCTTCCCGCGTAGACCCGGACGAGGAGTCGCGGCCAACTCTCTCGGGCGCCTGCGTTCCGCCCTGGTGGGAGCCGGCGCCGCGCAAAGGGCTTTTCCCCGCGGCTGATGCGGCCGGCCCTGTGCCTGCCCCGCCTCGGCTGAGCCGCCTCCGGAGGGACGCGGGACGCAGCGGCAGCCCCGGGCGCGGGCCGGAGGCATGGAGCGCGGCCCCGGCCTGGGGGTCACCCTCTACGCCCTGGTGGTGGTCCTGGGGCTGCGCGCCGCGCCGGCCGGCAGCCAGCACTACCTCCACATCCGCCCGGCTCCCAGCGACAACCTGCCTCTGGTGGACCTCATCGAGCACCCGGACCCTATCTTTGACCCTAAGGAGAAGGATCTGAACGAGACGCTGCTGCGTTCGCTGCTCGGGGGCCACTACGATCCAGGCTTCATGGCCACCTCGCCCCCCGAGGACCGGCCCGGCGCGGGTGGGGGCCTGGCCGGGGGCGCCGAGGACCTGGCCGAGCTGGACCAGCTGCTGCGGCAGCGGCCGTCGGGGGCCATGCCGAGCGAGATCAAAGGGCTGGAGTTCTCCGAGGGCTTGGCCCAGGGCAAGAAGCAGCGGCTGAGCAAGAAGCTGCGGAGGAAGTTACAGATGTGGCTGTGGTCGCAGACCTTCTGCCCGGTGCTGTACGCATGGAACGACCTGGGCAGCCGCTTCTGGCCGCGCTACGTGAAGGTGGGCAGCTGCTTCAGCAAGCGCTCGTGCTCCGTCCCCGAGGGCATGCTGTGCAAGCCGTCCAAGTCCGTGCACCTCACCGTGCTGCGGTGGCGCTGTCAGCGGCGCGGGGGCCA